>BEXV01002385.1:30048-47232 GCA_003118195.1 Hemicentrotus pulcherrimus
GAAAAATTAACATTATCTCAATGGTTGATCCTGGATATGTTTTACTAGGATCATACATCAGGAATATCTATTAATTTATTTATAAGCTTAGTTATCTATTCATCTTTCTTTATATTCACCTTTCTTTACATTCATCAACCTATTTATTTGTTATTTCTTCATCCATCCACCCTTCCATATAACCATCCATCCATCCATTTATATTCACTCAATTATTTACCCATTCATTACATGTCTTTTTTTTAAGGGTACAAGCACAGAATAGAACTTCTATCAAAGCCAACAACAACAACAACAACAAATTAAAAGGTCTCCTTTCCGAAGGAAGTGTTTTGCTTTAAAACACCATTTATCTAAAGTATTGGCCTATCGAATAATGTTAGTAAAGCTATCAGATTTTTCAAACAACAGTATAAAAATCAGACCATGCACGTAGGTCTAGTACTAAAATAGACAAATCTAGGCATTTTTCCCCTGCATAATATCACTTTGCACTGTCCATGTAAAAAATCATTATGTTTGCATTTACAAATATAACTATTAAATTGGGTTTAAGTTAATTAATTATTTGAACTAAACGTTTTTACTGTTGCTTTACATTTTAAAAATAAAGATAAAGTTTTGAGTCTCTGATTTGTAAAGATCTATGAAGCCTCATGTTCTCCCACAACTCTACCTAAGCCATAAAAGCCAAAAAAAATTACCCGAAACGGCAGATCACTCTGACAAATCTTGTAACAAAGAGGTTGCAGAATTATCCCCCGCAATGTGAAGTCATTCTGAAGTGGTTTTGTTAATTGATTTGATTGCGGATTGCCCTTGTTAGGCTACGTGATGGGGAATTGAAGTTGCCAATTGTGGTTGGCAATGTACGTCACTGCTATGAAGCAATACACACATGCCTGTGCTGAATCATACATGACTAATACAAGCGCCTACACCGCATGCTATGTGTGGGACTATCACCATAATCGGGCTATTCTTTTGTCACTCCCACATGGAAAAAAAGAAATTCCCTGGAGAGTTTTCTTGACATAAAGAACAAAAACAAGGACTCTCTTCTTAAAGGCATGTTGATGTGTTATCAGTGTCTGTGATATGGTATTTGAAGCCCTGAAAAAATTGCGCTTCAAAAATGATCATGAAGTGCCACAAAAAAGTTATAAAACTTTGAGAAGGCCAGTTTTACAATACCAGGTACTCATTTTCCCCAATAGACTGTAGTGTAATCAAAACCGTTAGGAAAACAAAAAATGAAATTTTGATTTCCAATCGTAAATATCTTGATAATCAGACTGGCATTCCCACTTGAGGAAAAAACTGAGGAGAATCTTCTTGAAAATAGAAAACAAAGTGAATTTTGTTTGTCACTCCCAAAAGAGAAAAGACAAATCCCATAAGACTTTCTTTTTGAAATATCACTTCATCTTCAACTGATCCTAATGTATTCAAAAGACTTAGGCACACATGCCCGAAGGTGGGTTAGAATCGATGTTGATACTCGACTCTGACAAACTCTCAAGCGATTGAACTTGGACTATAGGGGGAGACAGACACTCTAAATGCCTGTTCACACCAGGGAAAATTAATCTCAAAACTGTATATAGAAAAATTGTTATAATTAAAGAATCAATGTGTCGCAAGACGGGCGTACACACATTAAAAAGTATCACATAAAGAAACATTGCATAAAGAAAACTAGTCTATAAATGTTCCTTTAAGTTTAGGGTGCGTCAAATGGATTTACATCTATATTCATATTATAACACAAACTTGACAAAAATTAATTACATAAAGATACATTTCCACAGGTCTCTACTTGTTCTCTTTTTGACACGTCTTTATCAAATATCAATCATCAGTCTATGTTCATAATAAGCGCCACCTAGCAGATCTTGATTCTTTATCACAATTTCTGTTTGATACTCGATCCTCTCTTTAGCTATTTCATGTTTCGTTATACAATGTTCAGCACAGAAAAAATAAATATATATATTGTGTACACTTTTTGTACATGTCGCTGCGAAACAACAAAATTTTGCCAATGGGGTGGATGGGGGCAGTGTTAATCTATAGAACTCAAATTTGCTCTAATTTATGTCTCAAAGGGACAATCATTCAATCAAATTTTACCATCAATTCAGACAACTTCCTGTCCTATGTTTCTTTAATATTCCAGCAGTCTGAACTTTTGAGTTACTGAGGATATTTCATTTCATCTCTTCCCTCCCCTCTCTGACTCTTTCCCACGCCATCTATCTCTCTTTGTCTCTCTGTTTCTCTTTAAATTCAAACAGTCTGAACTATACAGATGTTTTAGTGAGAGATTCTGATCAATGATTGTAATAAATGTAGATGAAAAAAGAGAAAGCAAAAAAAAAAATTAAAAGGAAAATTTATTTTTTTAAATAAATCAAGGTTCATTTAATTATACAATTGATACAAGTTTTGAAGGAAAAAAAATGAGAGCAAATAGAATGCTGTACGTGTAGCATGTTTGTTTGCAAGGGTAAGCAGATATTTCAAAAACGTCTGAGGGTGCATTTATCCTTCTTCCTCCATCGGATGTTATGGTTCGGAAGTAGGGGGCTAGCCCGGAAAAAGGAAACGTAATTCTACCTCTCCAGAGGGAGACAAATGAGAATGAATTTCACTGGACACTGGTCTAAAAATAAAGGTGATACGTCAAGGAGGAAGGTTCACATCAGAGTAAAACTTTGAGAAACTTTACATCTCAGAGTATTTTCGGTCAACATCTTAAAGGAGCAGTAGCATGGGAAATACTGGTTGACGCCATCTACATGTATGTCTTCTTTTGGACAGCTGCAAGTAAACAAATAGACTGGATGAACTGGGTCAGCATGCGCTAGCGTTCGCGAAACAGACCAAACTTCTCCTCATGCTTCGGTTTTGAGTATGTTGTATGCACGTGAATACGTTGGCCTTTTGCTGACGCTTCGCCCGTAGTCGTATTATACCCGATTTTCCCAGAGTGGGCCTCGGGAAAGACGCATAGTCTCTTCATCCTACAGCCCCTTTAATCAGTGACTGATACATTTTTACTCCCAGATATATTTATCAATCTACTGCATAATAGAAGCCATTTGCAGGGCCACACCTTTCACGGCTTACAAAAATTTAGATTTTGTATTAAATTATTTTGCAGCAACAAACTTCAAGAATATGGACCACGTGCGAAGTACACACAAGTTTCTTGAACGCGATTGTTTCGGATTTTAATGTACTGTAAATAATGGATGACTTTAACTCCTTCCAGTGACCCCTTTCCAGTGACCCCTTTCCAGACAACTATCTGAAGTAAACTTTCAAGAATGAAATTTTGACTTAAACTAAATTCCATGGGCGTAAAAATATCTTTTTATGGATCTATAAAAAATGTCATGATAAAGGTTACTGTTTGTGTTTCAGAAATAAATTTAACAGTTGTAGCTTGAGAAAAATGTTTAACACTTAAATTCTAGGGAAGGAATTGCTATCAATGCCACACACAGCACAGTCGGATAGGGGTTAGAAAGACCAGCCTGGTTTTTAAATGAATCTCCTTCCTCAAAATTGGATACACAAGTCGATAACACATGCATATTCATGTATGTATACTACAGTCAGTTCTGTAAATAATAGTGGTGACAAGTGTCTGTGGATGTTTTACACCTAAGTGTATTTAAAACCCAAGTTTTAAATGTCATATCGGGTTATTTTTTCAGGGTAAGTCCGGACAAGGAAGGTGAAATGGACCCCTCTAGAGAGAGAGAGAGAGAGAGTTCAACATGATACGGTTTCACGATATACCTGTCCCTGCCTAAAAATATCACTAACAGCCCATATCTAAACAATATACGGGGTATCGCTTGTTCAATTTTGACACAAAAACTGAGAAGATGACACTTGGGTGATCAGCAGTACAGAATCTTTCCCCTCCCCCTACTCTTAATCGCTGATCATCCAAATGTCATTCTTCTCAGTTTTGTGTCAAGACAGAACAATGGACTTACTTGGGGTATCTACATGTATGTCTCAGATTCTAAACAAAATCCTCGATTTAGCTCATGCTGCAATCATATTAATTATAAAGCTTTAGGTCAGTCAGGAATCCCATGACGTTTTCAAGCCGATCGCCCGTCTGATTATTAAGATATTTATGATTTGAGTTCCAAATTTCAAAAAACGTTTTCCCCACGTTTTTTATAACACTACAGTCTAATGGGGAAGATGAGTATGGTGAAACCGGTCATTCAAAGAATTGTACTTTTTTGAGGCACTTCATGATCATTTTGAAGCCCAATTTTTGTTAGGGTTTCAATATTACACCATATCACAGACAATGATAACACGGTGAACCTTGCATCTCAGATTTGGCTTTGTTAAACAATGCCTGTAAAAACACTTCTATTATTATTATTATTATTATTATTTATATACTGGCTTTTCCCAGAGCAGCCCAAAGCGCTTACAACAAAAAGAATCCTACAAAAAATAAGCACACACCTTAGGAATGGGCTATACTTTTAGGCAGAGGGGTCCTTTTCACCTTCATTGGAAAATAACCTCTAAATTTAAAGATTTTATCCTTTCAAATGTACACTGTATCCTTCAATTGTCGATTTGTACATGTACCTGTTATCTTGATGATTTTCTCAAATCAAGCCAGTATTACATTATTACCCTTCCCAAATTGTTTTTGAATCTATTTTCTTTTGAATTAAAAAGCACTTGTCACTTTGTCAAGGAAACTTATTTTTCTATACTGATGAAGTGCAAGCAAGGGCCATTAAAAAAAATAAAGAGATGAAAATACATCTGGTACCTGTTTCACAAAACCTTTTTTCAATGACAAATGACAAAAATCATTGACAAATCTGATGTTAACCAGTCAGAAGCAAGGATTTTAGTAGCTTATAACAAAAACTGCCATGTGTCACTGATGACAAGTTCTGTGAAATGCTCCCCTGATACTCTCACAGAGCCAGAAATGGTTGCAATTGCCTACACTCTATTTTCATTTTGTGACATCTTAAACCTGTAATGTCCATATATATGACATTAAAATGACCACAATTATATCTTTCTTTCTTTTTCTTTCTGAGACTCCTCTTTCATGCAGCAAATGGCAGTCGCATTCACCAGAGTTTCCCCAGAAATCAATCAATCTTCCTGATTGATAGGAACTAAAAAAAACCCTGTCTGTGACCCTCAATATAAATTGGTTTGGTCCCACGGCCGCCGCTCATTAAAGGTAAAGACCAGTATTGGAAACGCCCCAATTTCAAAATATGAAATGGAAGTTCTCATTACCAATCATGTGAAAGAATATGTTTTGACTAATACATGATGATAAAAAATTTGCAGGGAAACCGCCTATTAATTCATATATTTGGTAAATTTGTTTCTCTTATGGTCTGTGAGAGATATAGGGTAGTCCCATATACATCTCTCTGTGTATAATGCTTGTAACTTTACGAAGAATGGGCCAAATTTCTTATCATTTTGATGATTCCAGAACCTTGAAGATGCTAGATGCTAGATGATCAACCTTTTCTGATCGATTCCACAACGTTTCTTTCACAATGCAATCGCATGACCATAACTGGTCTTTACCTTTAAGTCGATACAAGATGGGGAGGGGGGAAAGGAGCAATATCCTGTTTTGATGCAGGGGGGCCAGTGTGCACCCATTCTGGAAGATGAGGGGAGGGGGGTAAGGAAGGACACACCGGTAGAGGAGGTCAACCGAGGTCAACCGAGGCCTCTCTTCTATCTAGAGGAATGGGACCTGACAGTCTGGATTGGCTACGGAGCACCACCCATGCGATCATCCACTGACTTCCTATCAGCGTCTTGAGGTATGCTGATCCTATCTGACCACAGGAATTGATGTGTATTACTATCCTCCAATCCAAATCAAGTAATCTATCAAAGCTAGAGAGTTTCAGGATCCTTTTATTCTCTATTTCACACTGTAACTTTTGTACTATTTTTATATTCCCATATTTTTTCCATTGTTCCCCTTTCCGTTGTTGTGTTATTGTTTTGGCTTTATTGGTGTTTATCATTCAATTATGAATATATACAGCAAATTCAATTTGCATTAAACAAAATTAAAAGGAAGCAGAAGAAAGTAAGAAGAAATTCCACGCTGCTCAATTTTCTGAGATTTGTGGAGACTCTAGACAGGCTGTCAACATAAAATCGTTGACCATTTTGTGTGTATTTTATAGTAGGCTAATTCAAGTGTCATCTTTATTTAGCTTTGTACCATATTTGTACATACATTCTATCATTCTCAGCAGCAAAGTTCCCCTTGCTTTCCATCATCTCCTCTTTTTCTTGAAAAAAAATTAGTAGGGTATTTATTTTCTTTGCAATCTTACAGTATTTAATATACTGGATAACATACATGTAACTCCAGGGGGGTGTTTCACACAGATCCTAAGTTGAACTTATCTCTATTAAAGTTGGACTTAACAATTATGAAAAGCCATTAGCATCCTTGAAAATATTTTGTAATTTTTGTTTAGAAGGCATAAAATGTTGATTCAAATCATTCATATTTTCTATTATCATGGGAGATTTTATGTTCTTGATGTGGAATTTATGAAAAGACTAATATACTTGAATTTTTGCCTCTGAATATATTTCATTTTAAGGCTACAAATGGCTCTCCATAATATTTAAGTCCAACTTAGAATTAAGTTCGACTTTAAAGGTCTTTGTGAAACAGCCCCCTGGACGTTAATTTCCTTGAGCAAGAAATTCATCCACATTGTGCTGCTCTCCACCCAGGTGGGGTAAATGGGGGCCTGGTGGGAATTTATTCCTTCAAACAAACACAGATCATGTGACAGCTGCTCTGCTAAAGCCAGGCTAATTATGCCGCATTATTGTAGAGCGCTTAGAGACTTCCGATAGAGTACATGTAAGTGTGAGGGGATATATCAGCACATATAATCATTACCAACCCTAACCTGGAATCCTAGCATAAAACCAAGCCACAGCCCAAGCCCTAACGCCACATCTTTGATTCTGAACCAAAAAAGCCTATTAAGTACATATTGCAAGAGCAAATGGTGGATTGTAATCATATAGATAACTGTCTATGATTAACAGATTAATCTATCAAACACTTGATGCTTCACAAGATACACTTGAGAAGTTTCTCTCTCTCTCTCTCTGTTGTCTACCACCTTCATACATGACCTTTTGACCCCTTGAAGAGGAAATCGCATAATGCATCTAATCCAATCACACTATTGATCAATCATTGAATAAGCTTGCAAGAGGAAACGGAGCCTCAGTGAATGAAACAGTACATGTGCCATTTACATACACATGTGGAATGTAAAGGAATCACCATCAATTGGGAACAGTGGGTGTACAGAGGAAGCCGTCCAACAAAAATAGACAAGGAAAGGGAGATAGTAGGATAATATTGACTGCTGTATTAGGGGTACCATACAGTGTAGATGTGGAATGTAAAGGAATCACCATCAATTGGGAACAGTGGGTGTACAGAGGAAGCCGTCCAACAAAAATAGACAAGGAAAGGGAGATAGTAGGATAATATTGACTGCTGTATTAGGGGTACCATACAGTGTAGATGTGGAATGTAAAGGAATCACCATCAATTGGGAACAGTGGGTGTACAGAGGAAGCCGTCCAACAAAAATAGACAAGAAAAGGGAGATAGTAGGATAATATTGACTGCTGTATTTAGGGTACAGTGAAAATTGTTACCTATAACGATTTTGAAACAGTACATGTACATGTGTATGTCCAGAGGCAAAGCCAAGGGAAATAGTACAGTCGGGAAATCATCAAAGACTGCAGTTTAATTGTAGCCTGAGAAAGTAGCAGTCAATATGTGTTTTATATACATGTACATGTAGGTACTGAATTTGGGGGTTCTTTGAAGAAGTTGAGTGTAGAGTGCGCCAAATTTATATGACAGCGACCGCCCAAGGAAAACACAAAAAGTGGTCTTTGTAGACAGGTCCCTTTTATAGTACCGGTACATGTTTCAATGAGAAAACATTTTCAAGGAAAACAAAAAATAGGCTCGTTGTAGACAGGTGGTCACTAAAGCAGGTTTGACTGTATATTCATACTACATGTACTAGTAGATGTACTAAAAAATATAGTTAACAAAATTTATAAAAATTAATTACATTTAGATACATCTCCACAGGTCTCCACTTGTCAGCTATTAACACATAAACTAGTTCCCCCTTTGACACATCTCTCTCTTGAGTGGTTGACCACTTGTGGTTGTGAATGAAGCCTGAAGTGTGAAGTGTGAAGAATGCCTTTAAAGGGATCCGGTAACTTTGTCTTAGATCCTTTAAAAAAATCCTAGATTTAGCTCATGCTGCAATGATAATTATAAACCTTTAAGTCAAGTCAGGAACCCTATGACTTTTACAAGCCGGTCGCCTGTCTGATTATCAAGATATTTATGACTGAAAATCAAAATCAAATTTTGCGTTTGCCAAACAGTTTTCATAACACTACAGTCTATTGGGGAAAATGAGTATGGTAAAACGTACCCAAAGGTTTTTACTTTTTTTGAGGCACTTCTTGATCATTTTGAAGCGCAATTTTTGTCAGGGCTTTAATATAACACCATATCACAGACACTGATAACACGTAGGGCAGTGCATCTCAGATTTAACATTGTTGAACGATGCCTTTAAGCATGTATTCAGGTACCCAACTGAAGGAGAAAGAACATCAAACAGAAACTACCCTTGGCTTTTGTCGTATTAAGAAGTGATACTGACCATCAAGACTGATACTCTCAGAAGAGGCAAAGACAAAACACACTTCCTCCTCGAAACAATGCAAGGTTCGTGGAAACGGCGTGATCTGCACTACATGCTCTTTGAGTTACAGCTTTGTATTTCTACCATTAAACACGGTAAGATCCAGATGAAATATCAAACGAATCATCGTTGACGAACCTGGTTATGATTATTGTAACTGTACTTTTGCATGTTCATGTTTTGCAATACTTTTCTTTGAAAAACAGAAATGAGTACACCAACAAACATTACCATACCACAATTAATCTTGCTTGCTACATGTACATGTACAGTATATATATGATTAAAGATAAACTTTAGTACTGGTAATGTGATTGCATTGTGAAAGAAAAGGTGTGGAATGGATAAGAAACAGTTGATCATGTAGCATGTTAGTATTGGTGTGCACTGCAAGGTTCTGGAGTCATCAAAATCATAGTAAATTTGACCGAGTCTTGGTAATGTAACAAGCACTTTACACAGAAAGCTATACATGGGACAACACACATACATGTAGTGTCGGGGATGGTACTATCTTGATTTCATTGTCTTTCTATGCTCATTACTCAGCCAGTATACATTTTCTTCCAAAATTGTTTGGCACATGTCATTTATTTGTAATCTTGAACATTCAGTGTAAGTTTTGTTTGATTCTGTGAGAATTAATTTCTTTTTTTCACCAAAACTCAAGTTTATCTTTAAACATTTACAATATTGTAATATTGTAATAAGTTTAGAAATCTTTCATAATTTAATTTTTGAAAATAAGTCAACAATATTTTGAAATTTATAACCCATTGGATACAATTTATATCCGGTAGAACATGCATTTTCCATAAACTCTAGTCCAGATTATTTAGGATTGTTATTCCATGGGTTGCCCATTGAACCTTGAAGTGTTAATCCTTTTTAGCAGATCCCAGAAGCTTTCCCAGGATGATATGCTGTGTGACAGTGTGAGGTGCCACATAGAGGTGTCATGGATGAGTGGATATGTCACCGGACTGTGGATCACAAGGTCCACGGTTCAAATCCCACCGCGGCACTGATGTCCTTTGGCAGGACATTGGTCTACATTTGCCACTCTCCATCCAGGTGTTAAATGGGTACCGATTGCGCGCTCGTAAAAATGACGCCTGGCTGGATGCTCCCCAGGGAGTGAAGAAAGTGCATACATTGTGTTGCGGGCAAGCCTGAATCCGATGACTGGGGTAATAATATGTATATCTGAATATAAGAACTAGCTTTCATTATTATTATTAAATAATAGCATTTTAACATAAGTGAGTGTGCACAGTCCAAGTAAACTGAAGAGGGGCTTACCGTCGAGTTCTGATTTGAGCGGTTTCTCAGGTTTACGTTGCCGCCATTCTTCAAGTTGGCATTCTCGGCCACCTCGCCGTAGTCATCGTCGGAGCAGACGCTGTCGTACAGGGGCTCATTGTCCTCGTCGTAGGCAGCGATGTTGCTGGGTGATGTGGGGGACTTCTCGGGTGCCGGAGGGACTGGTGGAGGCTCTCGGACCATCTCAACTTGATCTGAAAATCCAGGGAATTTGAATTAAAGATTTGTTTTGGTAATAATGTAGGTACAGGTGGTGGGGAGGGATTGATCTGAAACTGTTCACAAGAGAAAGAATAGAGTGGAGAGATGATGCTAACAAGTAATGTGGGAGACTTCTCAGGTGCCAGCTCTCTTGCAATCTCCAATTGATCTGAAATCAGAAGGATTAGAAATGAGACGTTTAAAAAAGAAAAGATGATGTCAGGCAACTGGTGGCGGCTCTCTTATAAGCTCCACCTGAAATGATGATTTCAGAATTCAGAGATAGCGTTTTTTTTTTAAATAGATGACACAGAGATCTTTATTGGTGCAGGGCGATGATAGCCAACCTCTCTTATGATATCTACTTGAGCTGATGGTTTAAATAGAAGAGTCAAAATTGAAGAGATAGTGTGAACTGGTTATGCAGGAGACTTCTATGGAGTCTCCCATATGGTGACAGCTCCCTTACAATCTCTACTCCATCTGGTAATGGTTCAAAAATAAAATTAGAATCGCTAGACAACGCGGATATATGACAAGGAGCACTTCTAAGGAACGGGTGGCAGCTCTCTCGTAAAACCTCCTGCAAAACCATTATCAGAAACCTTTTTTTAAAATCCAAGCAATACACACTAACAAGTCACACAGTCTCCCATGTTCCTGTCCAAAAAGAGTGTTACATTATCTCAAGGTTTCATGTACCGACTTACCAACCTACAAGAGCCACTTGCTGTGAATCCCTCGAAGGACAGCCAAGGACATAAATCCCCTCCTTCTTCTTGGAGGGGAAGCGACAAGGCACATTTTTTTTTTGCTCATTCCCTGATTTTATTGAATTAGATATTTCCTCCTCTTCTTCAAAAGGATTTAAAGCATGTGATATCAAAGACTGGCTAGGAAATTGGGAAGATAAAGACTAGGTTTGGATGGCGGAGGATGTGAGAGGTTGAGAATAGGACTTGTGATCCGTAGGGAGCATTCAACCTCTAGTGATTAAAGGGACTGCAATAAGACCTAAAATATTTTCATCTTGAGCCATCTGTACACAGTCAACATTACTGTAATTAATATGTAATTGGTTGTAATCAACATTCAGTGCTTAAAGGCATCGTTGAACAATGTTACATCTGAGATGCATGGTCCTACGCGTTTTCAGGGTCTGTGATATGGTGTAATAGAATTGAAGCCCCAAACAAATTGTGCTTCAACATGATCATGAAGTGCCTCAAAAAAGTAAAAATGTTTGAGTGACCGATACTCATTTTCCGCAATAGACTGCTGTATTATAAAAACTGTGAGGAAAACGGAAAATTTGATTTTAATGCAGTGTTGGGTGCAGTTTTGAAGTTGAGAAATTGGTTAGTGTAAAAAATTCATGCTGAGCCATTGCCACAATAGTAAGTGTCGTACAACCGCACTAGGTGCACAATAGTGTTCATTTAAAAGGGTCAAAATGTGATACATCACAGCAACGACATTAACGCTGAGTACAAGTTCAAGTTCATAGCTAAATAATGTGGGGATATTCCAAATTGTCTTTAGTGATACTTGGGTGCAATCTGAATTGACATGGGTGTAATCTGTAGAGACAAAAGAAAGAACAAAAATTAGAAAAGATAAGAAAGAGAATTGAGTGAGGATAGAAAAGTGAAGAGAAGAAAAGAACAGAAAGAAAAATCAAAATGAAAGCAGGAAGAGACATGATAAATTTAATATGAAGAAGGGAAGATGGACTTATATAGCAAAGACAAAAAACGTTAGACGTCACAACAATTATGCATATCAAAACCGAAGTTGAAATTCAAATGAACAGAAGACTTTCACTCAAAAACAGCTTCCTTCCTTTCTTTTTTAGTTTTTTTTTTTAATTTCTTTCGATCCTACTTTTTTATTTTGGAGAGTGGTTTCTCCCTTTTGCTTCTTTAAAGATGTCAATGGTGAGTGTAACAAACTCCCTGGGAGTGAACCTCAAATATGTGTTTAGTTATTAAGTCCCCTGAATCTCACACATCACTCAATAATGAGGGTCTAGGTTCAAATCCCCTGTAAGACCAATGACTTACCTCCATGCCTGGATAGGGTGAGGTTCCCCTGCTGTCTCCTCTTGGCCTCCTTCAAGATGTCGATGATGAGAGTAGCAAACTCTCTAGCGCTGAACCTGGCTAGCTTTTGTCTTCCCTGCATTCATAGAAAAGTAGTATAGTGAAGATAAAGTGTTTAGAGGTAGTTATTTTACCTGACTGCTTAAAGAAAGCATAAATGCTTGTCAGTAAGCAACCAGAGGGCTGACGACTTTAGCTCCTCTTCGAGGATTGAAAACATAATTTCATTCATAATCCATGGAATGCCATATCCTCTTTCTACTTTTCAAGAATAAAACAGTGAAATTTACATTGATTATTTTTAAACGGTACTCCTTTGAATAGTTTCACATAATGGTCGAGTGGACAAGTAAGCAGATCAGAAATAAAACAACAGAATTTAAATTGATTATTTTTTAACGGTATTCCTTTGAATAGTTTCACCTAATGGTCGAGTGGACAAGTCAGAAGATCAAAAGGTGTACGGTTCCAATCCCTGCTTCTGCATTATCATCCTACCGCAAGATATCAATCCACATTTGCAACCTTCAAACCATAAACTGAAGAATGTATACATGCACATTCAAATGATACAATATGTACTAGGATTATTCCTGGAAATCTGCTTATCTATTTATTCATCCTATATTTTAACAAAATCTTCTGACATGAGTATAAGTATATTAGGTATAAATTTGGTTACATTATGAAAATGGATTTTTGACAAAAACGATGTATTTCTACCTGATTCCTTGTAGCAGAGAGTTCTGGATTAAGTGGCAGAAAGGGCACTGACCTATCGCCTCCAACCAGACTAGGTTTGTTCAATGATACCCATACTGTTCATACAGAAAGAAAAAAAATATTGCAATGTCATAATAGTACATGAACAATGCAGTTTGGCTAAACTAGGGGTAATAGAGTGGTGAAGTGTGACGTCATCAAAAATCTATATTAGAATTTCTCAAATTGTTTTTCTTCATTTTCCGAAAGAGCATCCAAAATAATTTTGAAGTGTCGTAAACCAATTAAATATGTTAAGTATTGGCTGAGATGTGACCAGCTGAATAAATAGATTTCCTACAGGAAGTCAGTGTTATTTTCGATACTTTAACATTATTTTTGATGCTCTTTCGGAAAATGAAGAAAAAATTGAGAAATTCTGGAAATAGATTTTTATGACGTCACAGCTTCGGTACTCAGGAAGAATAGTATTACAACTGATGAGGAAAACCTGGGTAAACAAGACATATTATTATCATAATCATTATCATTATTATTATTTTAAAGCCTGTCTTCACTACTTTAGCCAGGAGGGATTAGACCTCCATGCGTGGTCACTGACAGGTGGTTATCTCATCAAATCAGCTCTCAATTAAAATAAGAAAAAGAGGATCATGGGGGACCAAAAGGTACCGCTTTAATATGCATTAGAAGGCGCCAGTAGCTACAAGTAGTGCAGTCCCGATTTGAACAAAACAAGTTCTTTTCTAATAACTCTAACTCTTTTTCGTGTTTTTTTAATGCACATAGAGGTTTACACTGTACAACAAAACCTGCTTTAGCAGCAACGGGAAGCAATGATCGCCTCTTTATAAAGACTGCATCTTTTGTTCACATCAAATTGCGTTCCTAACTGATTCATGTATAAGAGTAGCCTGTAGATAATGACTACTTGACTACAAAGATCATTTATCTTGCCTCTCTTGAGCAGCATTAACAAATACAATGGTACAAATTCCTAAAGGAGGTTTAAATTTAACCCATGGTTTAAATCTAAATTCACATCATCCATGGTCTAAAATTAGCCCAAAATAAGCGTGACACAGTGAGAGGTACAATATTAGATGTGCGCAAGGCAAGGTACACTTATTTCGCGCTAATTTTCAAACCATGGGTTATGAGGGTTTAAACCATGGGTGAAATTAAACCTCCTTTGTGAATTCGGGCCGATAGGTTTGACTGTATTTACTTCCACTTCAGCAATGTTTATGCAGAGACTACATTGTATGTTGACCATTACATAATACATGTAATAATAAAGAAAATCTGTCGTTAGAGCTTTAGGGATGCTATGAATTCAAGATTCAAGATCCATTAAACAGTCAAACCTGTTTTAGTGACCACCTGTCCACAAAGACCACATATTTTGTTTCCCATGAAAATGGTTTCTCATCGAAACATGTACTATAGGTACCTGTCTACAAAGACCACCTGCCTATTAAGACCACTTTTCTTGTCTCCCTTCGGGTGGCCTTTATAGACAGGTTGCACTGTACGAGGTAATATATTTTATCTTGTCGTAGTCTATACCATATTAATCAATGCTGATATTGGCACCTGCTCGTACAATGTACTTGAATATTAAAAGTGCATCTTTCTTTAAGATATAATGTGTTTCTTGGTTATAATACAAAGAGTCTGATTCGTAAAGTTAATGGGCTCTTACAAGTGCAATTATGAGCTCTAAATTTTGATTTAATGTTCAATGTGGCACAAAGGAGTTTACATACAATCAATGCATCTGTGATTTTCTTTGTTTTGAAGTTAGGTTTCGGTTTACAAACCAGTACATAACTTAGAATTTGATGCAGTGTTCTGCTGATGCACATTTCCTGGCAATCACTCTTAAGTTGACGTAATGACATTTTTTTAAAGAAGGAAAAAAAATGCAATTTAGTCACTCAACAACATACACATAAATCATAGAGAGAATAACAATGGAGATATGTTCCAAACTAATATGAACAAGAACAAAAACTTTAAGAGGATGGAATCACAGATGAAGAATTTATCACTGATAAGAAAGGCAGACGGAAAAACGGGAAGATTATTAAAAGGGGAAGCAAACATTGAACAGTGGGAGGGGGGGGGTTCACAAATTTTGAATCAGTGATAAATGACAGTTTTTGTTACAAGCTACTGAAATCCTTGCTTCTGATTGGTTATCAGCAGAGTTGCCACTGATTTTTGTCATTTGTCATTGAAAAAAAGGCTTTGTGAAATGGGCCCCCGGTATGGCAAAGGTAAGGAGGTGATGCACCAACAACGCTTGCTCTGGGGTTTATTTTGACAAAAATATAGGGTTAGGGTTTCCATTGGAGTTCGAGTCATGGGTTGAAGTTAAGAACTGCTTTAGTGTCAGATATTGTATCGACTGCACAGCAATTGTCGCTGGTGCGTGTGTCAAATGACTGAAAGAAGTAGGCCAAATGCTAAGTGCAAATGACAAAACAACCTCCAAAGACTTACAGAAATTGATGATACACACTGTATGAATTAGAAAAAGAAGCGGGCCCAAAATAGAACCTTGTGGGACACCACAACTTACATCCTTTGATTTTTGCAAAATAAAACAAGATCATTTTGAATCAATCAATCAAATATGGAGAAAGAATCCCCTAAAACGGTTTAATGGGGAATGGAGGACATGAGTCAGCCATTGGCAGGACCACCTAAGAAGAGGATAAAAATACAACTTACAAGAATCTAGTTCTCTTCTGTCCACTTCATCGTAGACATCCATGGCCAGCTCCTCGAATAAATGATTACTCAACTGCAGAGGAGGAAGAGATAAGAGGAAAAATCATATAAAAGCGGTGATAGTGAGCACTACAATAAAAGGTGTTTTTTCCCCCTCAACCACGCCCCCTTGAGTAACGAAAAAAAGGAAAGAGGATTTGGGGGGGGGAGGGGAATGGCATCTAACAACATTCCCCCCTTTTGAGTAAGTAAATTTGGGAAAACTAGGGAAAACAAGGGAAGAATAGAGAAAATAAGAGAAAAATCAGGAAAATTCGGATGAAATCGGGAAGGAAGAAAAAAATTGGGTTAAAAAAGAAAAAAAGATTGGAAAAAAAAAGAAGAAAAAAAATCGGGAAGAAAAAAAAAATCAGGGAATTTTTTTTTTTAATCGAGTAATTATCAGGCCTGTATACAAAATATTGACTTAGAGATAAGTTTAACTTAGGATCTTTGTGAAACACCCCCCTGGTCAGGTAACATATTCATGGAGTAATACTTAAATGAAAGTCTTACACTTTGGAGCTTTTTCCTGGCCTGGTCTGCAGCATCCGATCTGTCTAACGAACCATCGGCCATCTCAGGGATAAAGAAATGGGTGCTCGATGAGTGATCTGAAGAAAAGGAACAAGAAGAAGAATATAAAATATTTCATTATTTCACTGAGATTCTGGTGCCTGAAAACAACCATGATCACCTGCATCACCATCATCATCTTTATTATTGCATCATCATCATCCATCATCCTCACTATAATCTTCAAAATCATTATCATCATCATCATCATTAGCACTATAAACATCATCAACACTACAAACACCATCATCATTATTGTTATCATTGCCACCACCGCCACTACTACTACCACTGTCAACATCATTATCATCACCACAATTAAAGACAATATCATCATCATCATCATCATCATCATCATCATCACCATTATTATCGTCGCTACCACCATCATCACTGCTATCACTACTACATGTACCTGGCCTCTTCCCACACACAAAAAATGTGAGTCGATCGGTGAGTTCATATTGGCATTGAACCAGTCTCTCTGCGACCTCTAAATGACCTTCATCCCTGACAATAAAAGAAAACAAATAAAGAAACATTTACACAACTTTTAGATATAACCTTGACATACAATAAGCGGTGGAGCAAGTTTGGATCCAGTCAGTTAGGGAGTGCTGGAAAGGAAGGGGATGTGGATGGGA
>BEXV01002386.1:16642-51923 GCA_003118195.1 Hemicentrotus pulcherrimus
CCTAGATCCGCCACTGACCCTTTATGTCTTTTAAGAATTATGTACCATTAGGAATTTGGATCGGGGTGAAACAAATTTGACAATAATTGATGTTGGGTGAGGATTGGAAAGGTTGTTATTCGTCTTGTGAGAAATGAGGTGGCATCAAGTGTGAGCTCTCAATACATTCGGGGTTAAGATTAACTCCATTTCGCTTGGCGAATGCGTCCTCCAGGGCATGACTTGACTCCAAAGAGCTCAATGCCGTTGCGTTTCGAGTACTGTTCGATATATGGTCTAGAAATCGAAAAATGGGGCTTGCGGTGTGCTTTCCAACTCCTAAAATTACTTAAGAAACCATGCAATCGGCAGAATAATCAAATGAGATAGTAATCACTATCCAAAACTGTGAAAGAATCATCATTTACTTTGCAATTTTGCTCCGTACGTATTTAGGGGTGAAGATGACAACTGGTTGATATTTGTTTTAAATAGCCTGACTTTGAGAGGATGCAGTTTGTAAGCAAGTCAATTAATGTTGCAAAATCAAACGTTTTGAAGAGTGAATAATGAACAATTTATAATATGTCATGAGAGTACATCGAAAAGGATTTCATTACCATGGCAACCGAAATGAAAATGCATTTTCAGGAACATTGATGTGGCACTATATGGTCATTTGGAATTCAGTCTTTTGAATATTTTGATGGTAATAAATAATGAGAAATTCCTTTTTTTTTTCCTTCTTTTCTTTTTTGTAACGAGCTTGATTTGCTGAATATAGAGATATAATTATAAAACATTATATTTTGGTAGACAGATGTTTACGGGAAAGAGGGGGGCTGGGGGGGGTGAATATACATAAGATTAAGGGCAGACAGAAAGAACTTACCACACCCAAATTGAGACAAGTTTAGATCACAAACATTCACAAAATGCAAGTAAACAGACTAATGCACCATACTAGGGAACAACGTGAACACCTTAAAATGCACTGTAAACATACCATTAATGGAATACGTTATTTGTTTTGCTAGTGAATATGAATATCTAAACACTGAGGTCCGTATTATTTAGTCTGACTTGGTAAAACCTGGGTTTAACTACACTAGACTTCTGGGGCGGTATTCTGAACCCTGTCTTATCTCTAATAGTGTTGTATCTTTGGAGATAAGATAAAGTTGGTATTCTGAACATTGTTGTAACTTTTGTGTTATCTTTTGTTGTATCTTTTCTCACATCTCATTGGCCGCACCTGCGCTCATAGTTTGGTGAGTTTGTAATTGTGCGTATTATTAATAAAGTGGCGTTTAATCCTCATTTGCATATGCGCACGAGAGATAATATGTCGAGATAATTGGTATTCTGAAAGTTGTATCTTTTATCTTATCTTATCTTGCATGGTATTTACAACAATATTTACAACAGGTAGGGGGTTGTTGTATCTTTCGTGTTGAGATAATGGCTCCAATATTTCTTGCCCAGAACCAACCTCGTGCCAATAGACGAGTTAGAAGAAGATTGTGTGTTGACCGGAAACATCACAGATGAGAACTTCCAAAGAATTTAAATCCTAGGATATGACGATTTTAGTGCGATCTCATGTGAACCAATATACTGAAAGCGTTATTTGTCTACATGATCCACAAGCCACAGCGCATGGTGAAGTGCGTATTAAGTGCTCAAATAACTAATTACGCCCAAGATTAGTATGCGCTAGGCGCATCTTCAGATATGGCACAAAGTATTCCTATTGGTTGACCTACTTATCATGCTTATATAAAACAGATTTTTATTGGTAGGGTCCATAGAAATAGACGTGTCAACAGTTGTAAAAGATAAGATAGAGGCGGTCCTTCAAGAGATAACACAGGGATAAAATGATGTTCATAATACCAACTTACAACAATATTAGCGCTGTGTTATCTCTGGGAAATACAACAAAAGATAACACAAAACTTAAAACAATGTTCAGAATACCACCCCAGGTGTAAGTTTCATTTCAGTTTCTGAAAGCCAGGTTTAGTTAAATCCGGGCTCAGTGCATGCTCAGTACACCTCACCCATCGACGGAGCATGATGAAAATCAGCCTCAAATTACACTTGATTACACTAGCCTCATCATATCCCCTACTAATTCATTTTGTCTGAATTTTAATCCAACCATTCAGTTTAATTTTAACTCGCAATTTTTTGTCCAGATTATTTTCAGATGACTTTAATTCATTTCGAATCTCTGAACAAATCTAGAGCTATTACATGTCGATAAAAACGAATGGAAATACCATACGCCATGTCAACTGACAGCAGAAGGAAAGCATTACAATATCTAGTTTACTGGAGTAAGCTGGGGAGTTAAATAAAGAGGTTTTTTAAGCAATAATTCGAGGTATTTTACAATTGATAAATGTCTACGTAGGTTGAGTTAGATTCAAAAGGTCAATACATGTATATACGTTATATATTTGGAATTGTAACCGGTTGCTACATTTGTCTAACAATGTATGATGGTGTTATTTTATAAGACTTTAACGGACCCCTATCTTACGAACAGAATTTAGGTGCCAGGGGAGTGGGCACAAGATTAACTAAAATTGTATTGTTATACTTAAAAGAAATGGCAATATGCGCGATCACATTAAGCCACAGGTTGGCTTATTTATTTAAAAATTCTCAATGTTTTGATATGCACCTCATATCTTTTTTTACCTTGTATAAATTACCACAGACTTAGTGTATTGCATTACAATACAGGAAAAATATTAAAATGAGACAAAAAAGCAGATCGACATTTACTTTTACCAAAATGTTGCACTATTAAGGAAAATTTTATCTTTCTTTTCTTTTTTTACGTTCTTGGTGTTATTTATCGAAGTGATTCACTTTTAAAAGATGTTTATTCTTTCATTACGCAAATGCGTATAACTCGTAATATATCATCATGTAACTGAGTTGATTGTTGTATTATTTGTTTCGTAATTCAAATTAAAAATGTTTTATATTGTACATTTTGTACAATGGCAGGCTCTACTGACACATGTCATTTTATCTGGTCCCATTCACCATCGCTTAACATTTTTGTTTAAATTTCGAAATATTTCTCTACTTGTTGGTACACAATTGTATACACATATACCTTTTGATGAATATATAGGCAAATTAATTAATTAATCATTCAATGTATAAGGTGTAACAGTTGTTGCATTTGCAATAGGTAATGTTTATAATAGTCGTGGTAGTTTAAAGAAATGGGTTTTTGGGGTAAAAACCGAAAATTAACTTTAGGTTTAGTTGGAGAATTTTCAATGATTACAGGTATTTCTTACCAAAATGTGAGCTCAAAGTAGGTAGCAGTTTCGTATACCTGGCATCTGTCACGTCGGTAAGAGAAAGTCTGCCTTCAGGNGAAATATTTCTCTACTTGTTGGTACACAATTGTATACACATACGTTTTGATGAATATATAGGCAAATTAATTAATTAATCATTCAATGTATAAGGTGTAACAGTTGTTGCATTTGCAATAGGTAATGTTTATAATAGTCGTGGTAGTTTAAAGAAATGGGTTTTTGGGGTAAAAACCGAAAATTAACTTTAGGTTTAGTTGGAGAATTTTCAATGATTACAGGTATTTCTTACCAAAATGTGAGCTCAAAGTAGGTAGCAGTTTCGTATACCTGGCATCTGTCACGTCGGTAAGAGAAAGTCTGCCTTCAGAGAATGGATGTAAAAGTATCACTGCATGCAAATCACTTGGCGGAGAGAAAACAAGAAGATCCATCGGTTTAAGTTGAACAAATCAAAATTTGATATTAGGTAAATTTAACATCGGAATAAAATGATTATAAATGGTTTCATCACGGACCAAAGATAGAATTCCGATGGTTATTTGGTGGTTTTCGGAACCCATAGTTGCTCATTTGTTTACAAAATAAATGTAATCCGATCTCAATAATCGCGTTGAGAAAGTGTTGTTGCAACAGCAACTTGTACTAGCTGGCATATGTCAAGTAAGCTCGTATGCGCCAAGCTGACTACTGAGTTGGAACGGATTTATCCAATTAAGATAGACCTAGCCAATGGTTCCTGACATTTGCTATGAAACCATATCGACAATAAATACGTACTGCACACTACTCTGTAATTGTGGAACTGCGGAAAGGATGGAAAACGCAGGAAAAGAGCATAAAGAGCTTCACGAGGCCGGATTGCAGTGTATAAATACAAATAGAGAAAATGAATTAAAGAGACAGGAAGAGGAAAGGAAGTTGGAGTTAAAAGAAAACCAAGAATCTCTCCGTACTGAACAGCTGAAGAGCAAAGGGGTGATGAACGAAGCTATGGAGGAAGACAAATCTAATTCCGAATCCAAAAGTAGTCAGCTTCTTCAACCAAAAGAAAAGCAGATGAAGGCACAAAGAATTCAAGAAACAAAGAAGAGAGACATTAAAAAACTGCGTGACGAACTGACAAATCTAAAGCCAAGTGACTCCGTGGAATTTCCTGATGAAAGTATCATTTTTCCGAAAGGCCTTAATATAGGTTTATTCGGTATGACAGGCGTCGGAAAATCGTCGCTCCTAAACTCTTTGAAATTTGCGTTCAAAGGAGAATTGACAGAGTTCACAAGGGAACAAACGTCCACGGCTAATTTCCAGGGTGGCAACACTGTTCGGCGGCTTGAAGTAAGGATAACAAGATATTTGACATTCATCGACAACAGAGGAGTTGGAGCTGAAGATTTGGAAACTACAAATGCGGCGAAACAAATCATCAGGCAATTGGGTAATTGATTAATTGATTGATTGATTAACTGTAATTTAATTGGTTTATTTAATCGATCAAATCATGCAGCACAGAATTCCGTATTCATCACATTAGTACATGCAATATCATCTTTATGCCCTAACAACAACAACAATGATTTGAAAACGCAGAGCTAAAATAAATCAGGTTAAAGTTATAACCAAATATCAATTGCAGTTTCCCCCTAGAATAATGAAAAATTTAACTGTCACCACGACTGAAAACTTTCAAATTACAGCTCGGGGGGGGGGGGGGNCACTATGACACTTTTTTTTATACAGGTGTGTAGGAGATTGCGGCAAATGAAATTCACATACCTAGCTTGTATGTTTTCTGGTTTAAATAATGCCACTCAATACCAAAATCAACTAAAATAATCGTCACTGCAATGTTCACACAAAAACAAAGTGATTTAAAAACGCGGAGTTACCCTAAATTCACGTTTAATCTCTTAAGGGTCTGAGTTTTTAAAGAAATTGTCAGCCATCTTGCCAAAAAATAAATTAGGATAAAGTTTTAACCAAAAGCTGAAAATAATTCGAGTGTCAATTTTTGTTAGATTATGAGGAATTTATATTCTCCTACTAAACTTCCTAACTAAAGGTGAAAACCTGTTGAAAAGTTCATGCCCCAAAACGTTTTAAACTAATAATTTAATTGTATTAAAGACATATTTAACTGATGTTAAAGTATTCTGTCCATCCCTTCCGTCTTCTCTCTCTCTCTCTCTCTCTCTTTTATTACATTTTTTTTCAAATAATAAATAATATAGTGTACAATCCAAACATGAAACTCGTATTTTAAAAATTGTAATAATAATATGTTATGCCTAATTTCATTCTTGTTTCTTGTTTGCAGAGGGTAGATCATCCTTTACCGAAAAGGTAGATTGGCGCAACGAATCTGGTAGTAAGAAGACTCCTGTTAACGAAGATAAACGGATCTACTGTACAGTCTTCGTATTTGAGTAAGTAGGTTTATGTTGTGTTATGTTGTTAACACTTTCCTGTAATTTACTTCTTTGCTGTTCGGTATCGTTCCTCAATCATGCGAATTGAAGTTTGTAAATTTACATACTTTGATAATTGTACATGTTTATTTACCAAAAAGGACTGATATAAAACAAAATATTCCGGTCTGAGAAATATTGTTCCGTTCTGAGAAGCGACGTATTCGTTTAATATCCTCATCTGTGGGATAGTGAAGAGGAGGCTAAGCTTGTTTAGTTGTAACCCTCTTATAATTTCAGAACCTATGTTATTTACCTCCATTATTTTTTATTCAAAAGCTTCGAATACTCCAAATGGGAAAAAAAAATAGAAGATCTAGTTGTCCTTATATTACCCTATAGTTAGCCTATTGCAGTTATTGCAAGGGATAAAAAGAGGGAAATATCGAAATTGTTAAACTTTTTAATGTGGCGGCATTTAGCTCTGAATTCTAATAAGCTGGTCAAACCTGACCTCGAGAATTTAAACCATCCTCAACAGATGAAAAATGTAGAATGAATACTTATTAATTATAAAACAAGAGCCTGAACACAGCACCGGGTTATTTTTTGTTTAGTTTCGAACCCGGGTCGCCGAAATACGCGCCACTGCTCTACCAACTGAGCTATCGCGTCTGCTCTTGTTAGTTGCAATTGCCTTGTTTCGTTCACATTCTGCCCATTATTATTCTCCTTATCCGTGTTTTCCTCGTCAGGAAATCGCGGTCGTTTTGCACATTGTGCTTGTTACTCCTAGTTAGGTGCTTTCCTCGTGTCCTCTTCCTTTCAAATGTCATAGGCATAGTCTCTAGCATCTCATCAAGAGCACTACGTTCTTCGATTTTCGAAACCACTCATGCCTATAAACCATCCAGGTGCCATTTTTTTCATTTCTGGTCCATTTTAAGGCATTTCTTCCTCCCTTCCTATCTCCACTATCCTAAATCCTACAAACCTTTAACAAATTCCTTTATATATTCCGAGATATGTTTTTTTTTTCATCTGCGACACACAACCTGACTTTGAAAAAAAATAATTTTCCTACTCAAAATTCAAATCTGAAACCGACTCTTTAAAAAATCTTTCAAATTCTTGAATAATTGACCCCTAAAAATAAAATAAAAATACCTATACTTTCTCATATGATTTCTTTTTTTAAATTTAAATCTCAATGTATCTTTATATCAAAATTTCACGCTCCAATGGATATGCAAAAGATAAATAGCGCCCTCTAAAGTTATCGGAATGGGGTTTCTTACTGAGGCCGTATCTCCATTGTTTCTCGCCAAACCCGTACCTTTTTTTTTAAATGTAGGTACTTGAAGATATCCCCTGCCAGCCATATACCAAATTATATAGCCTAACACTGACCAAATTTGAGAAATTTGCCCTCCAAATTCGCCATTTTCAAGAAAAATTGGCGTCTCCTTCGAAACAAAGCTAAACGTTTGATTAAAGAACACAAACATTTAAATAAAGAAAAATAACAAAAATCCTGCTGGCTGGTATAAACAAATTAAAATCCTAACAATAGGAAACAAGCTTCACCCATTGACATTACAAATATAGATACTAGCAATCCTTTAAACTTTAAGGTTATTGCTGATTGCATAAATTATCATTTTTATTTTTTATGTTATTTTTTTGTAGCAGCTGATCTTCCTTGTTTGGATAGATGTAAGTTGCCTGCATTTTTACCGGTGCATTGTTCATGTCCAATCATCCAGCCTTTTGAAGTATACAAGCAATTGCAGTCTCTTAATCTACGTAAAACTGGGATTTCAGGAGACCTACCTGTAAGAATAATACGAGAATTTGTTCACGAATTGTGAATCCCATTCACTGACATTCTGAATGATTCGTTACAGAGCTGTACTGTCCCCCTACTCTGGAAACAAGCTGAAATTGTACCCATTCCTAAGTCACCACCACCCATATTACAAAATCTACGCCCTTACTTTGCCAAACTTGCTGAATCTTTCATATGTAAATGGTTACTTGAAGATATTACCAGGCATATCGATCCCAATCAATATGCAAATCAGCCTGGCTTAAGCACTTATCACTATTTGATACAACTTCTTCATCAAATATATGTCAACGCGGATAAACCCATATCTTTATCCACCATCATACTTACCGATTTTCCTAAGGCGTTTGATCGCATCGACCACAACATTGTAATCAACAAATTGATCCATCTGCAATTGAGGCCATGTATAATATCATGGATACTGAGTTTCCTCGAGTTGCGTCAACAAAGGGTAAAATACTTTGGTCAGTTATCTAGTTTGAAAACAATTAATGCTAGCGTTCCACAAGGTACCAAACTTGGTCTGATTCTATTTATTGTAATGATCAATGATGCCAGTAATGATGTTAACTTACCAATTTATAAATACGTTGACGACTTAACGGTTGTAGAAAGCCGAAATCTAAGTCTAAACTACAAAATGCAATCACTGATCTATACTAATGGTCAGCTAAAAATAATATGACATTGAATCCATCCAAGTGTTTCTCTATGGTTATAACATTTATGAAAAATTGTGTAGAACTAACTTCAATTTCCATTGGCAACAAAAAATTAATTAATGTTCATCAAGCCAAAGTCCTCGGAATAATTTTACAATCAAACTTGAAGTGGGATAGTCATGTATTCGATCTCACAAAAAGGTGTTATAGGAAGTTGTTTATGTTTCGTTGCCTTAAGAAGTATGTATTGCCTGTAAATTACCTTTTACTTATATATAAAGGAAACATTCGTTCGATTTTAGATTATGGGGTACCGGTTTTCAATGGTAATTTAACAAAAACTCATGTATATACTTTAGAACATATTCAGAAATGAGCTTGCAAAATCATTTTAGGACGTCAGTATGAAAATTATGAAGCAGCATTGGAAACGTGTAATCTACGTTCATTAGAAGCAAGACGTGAGCAGTTATGTATAGACTTTGCCAATGCTCTTACCAAACACCCACAATTCAAAGAATGTTTACCTCTTAGACAACAAAACACTCATTCTCTAAGATCTCAATCAAAGTTTAAACAATACCAATGTAAATCGAAACGCTTCCAGTGCAGCTCTCTTCCTTTCTTTATAAATCTTCTGAATAAAATGTAACACCAATATAAATTGTATTTTTAGAATTTCACAGTCCATGATTGAACTATTTTAATGAATTTTGATAGTTTTAATCTCAATTTACTGCATTGCTGAATATTTCTTGTCATTCCTTCTCATCTGTAATGATAAGGTACCTTTGTCTGTCTCTTTCCCTCTTCAACTCTCTATCTTTCTTTCTCTCTTCCTCCCCTACACCTCGAAGACAAAGATCGAAAGCAACTGTAAAACAAACAATCTATGCATTTTTGAAAACACTGTTATTCAAGAAAACGAAACATGTTTTATTTGAACTATGTAAAGATGCTACAATGTCAATTGATTGTGCACGATTGTTTGATNTCTCTCTCTCTTTAATTTATGTTTACCTTGGTATGTATTACTGTTAACAAGAATGATGTTAGTATCATACATGTACAATCAAGGATCTTTGATCACTGTTTTTCTCAAGAGATTGTAATGAAAATTATTATCATAAATCTTTACCCACAATCTTTTGTCGATCATATGTCCTTGATTGTACTTTTGATGGCCTATACTTCTTGTGTCGCAATGATTATTTCGTAAAATGGACAATTTGATGTACAATCGTATTGTACGCCATGTATATATCCTTGTGAAATGGATCGCAATTCAGCCATTGGCTGCGATGATCTTTTAATAAAAAACATTTCTATCTCTCTATCTAAATGACTTCAACTTGTTCTAAAAATACCTACATCAATAAAAACTGGCAGACATATGTATTCATATACGTCACACCTGTCCGCAAGGTTTGGTAAAATTTGATGTCGTCAGTTCAAAGTTATTGCAACAAATGATGAATTTACTATACATTACGTAATAGCGCATTTAATGCGTGAAATACATTGCACGCATGTAACAATGGAGTCAAACTAACCGCAATAAAATGCCGATTCGATTTATACCAAATTCGTTATATGTTTTCACAGGAAATTAAGTAAATCGCATTTGAACAAGGGTCACACGAATTCTGCTGAGTTTTCGCCAAGGTATAAACACGTATCGGCTATGACGTCATTTTCAGACTGCTTTTCGCCCCCTACCGTCATTTTTTTTCCTTGAAATTTTGCAAGCTTATTTTGGGTTGCCAAACGTTTTCCGCCCAGGCATGTCATGCATGGGGCAAATCGGGTTCACGCTTCTGGCCCCCAGACCGATCCTTGTGTTTCTTGAACTTTTACAGGCACATTCTAATTTGCCAAATGCCGGATATTCGAAATCGGTCAAGCATGACATTTTAGTCGCTATTTTGTACTTTAAATCTATTTTACATGTCGCGTTTCGATAGGATTATCATAGAAAAAAGAGAGTGGTTTACAATAACAACCCTGACATTTTCTTTCCAACGATATCAAATACGGCCCATAAAGAGACAGAAGAAGGGAAGATTTGTTTACAATATGTTTAGATCCGGTAACAATAGAGATCCTGTACGTTTTCCGCTTATACACGCATAGCATGCGTAATCGCGTATTCATCATTCACCAAAATCCAACTGGTTTTGCACGTAGTGCTTGTGGGCCCTTTCTAGGTTCTTTCCCCCATCCCAATTTATTTCAAACTTCGTAGGCGTAGTCGCTAGCATCCCATCAAGGTCACTTTAATCTTCGTTCTCCGTAATCACTCATGTACAAGTGCACAACCGTCCAGGCGCCACTTTGTCCGTTTAGGGCCGGTCTTGTTTTTCTCGCCCTGCCTATTTCCAGTAACACAAAAGCTACAGGCTTCGTACAAACAACTCAGGATAGTCTGAGAGATGCTCTTTTATTTGACACGTAGAATCATGGCGTCATTGCACGCATATCGTTCTGATACGATTGCATTTCTAGTTCTCTTTGCTACTGTTGAGAAAGTAATACAATCGATTTAATGTAATCACTTAGTCATGAATTTATCATTCAACACCAAACTGCATGTATCCAAAAATGTAATAGTCGAATTGTTAAATTTTAACAGAGTTATGGCAAATGTATGTGAGTTATTAAGATCAGAATGTAAAATAAAACCGTTTTCTTTCCTGTCATTACAGCTTGGCTTTAAGGTAAAGACCAGTAATGGTCATACGATTGCATTGTGAAAGAAACGTTGTGGGATCAATCAGAAAAGGTTGACCATCTAGCATCTGCAAGGTTCTGGAATCATCGAAATGATAAGATATTTGGCCCATTCTTCGTAAAGTTACAAGCACTATACACAGAAAGCTGTATATGGAACTACCCTATATCTCTCACAGACCATGAGAGAAACAAATTTACCAAATATATGAATTAGAAGGCGGTTTTCCAGCAATTTTTTTATCATCTAGTATTAGTCAAAACATATTCTTTCACATGATTGGTAATGAGAGCTTCCATTTCATTTTTTGAAATTGGGGCGTTTCCTATACTGGCCTTTACCTTTAAAGGCATTGTTTAGTCCTTTCTAGGGATGAGTACTTCTGCACAGCCTCCAACACTATTAGTATCAGTTTGTCTGTCTTTAACAAAACACCTGCTAATTTCATCTGAAGTTTTTGTCTCGATCTTATTAAAAGAAAATTATTTTTTTTAAAAAATGGTGTAAAATTATTCATCGATATGTTATTTGATGTTTCCAGCAAAAAAAGTTCAGTCAACTCGTGTAAACGTTGATTTTGTTCACCTTATTAGATATGTAAACATATCAGTTTTTCGTGTATTGTACACTTTCTTAGGGTTTGTGATTTATGTGCTTACATTTTACCTTATTTCTTAGCAAATATAAGTCTAGTCTCCACCAAATTAATAAACAATCTTTGTAAACTATGCAAAAATAGGCAGACAAAATTATTTTTAATTTTTTTATTGTCTTTAATTACTAATGACGTCATACATTCTGCATATTTTGATATGCAAATTTCTGTCTCAAAATCTGTCAAAATTACCTGAAAGTTGTATTTTGTCGGCTAGTATCATAAAATAAGTTGTCTTGCCCCTTCATTTTGTGTAAAATTATTCATCAATATGTTATTTGATGTTTCCCGCAAAAAAAATTAGTCAATGCATGTAGACATTGTTTTTTCCCCTTATTTGAAGATATGTTAAAATATCATTTTTTCGTGTTTTGCACACTTTCTTAGGGTTTGTGAATTATGCCGGGAATTATGTGCTTACATTTTACCGTTTCTCAGTAGATATAAATCTAATCTCCACCAAATTATCGAACAATCTTTGTAAATCAGCTATAGGTAGAAATTTTTTTAATGTTATATTTTATTTCTTCAATTATTAACGAGATCATAAGTTTGCATTTTTCTCTTCTGGTACTGTCCACGAATCACGAAGTCCTGCCAGAGGTTTGACAAATTTGTTGCGTTGCTGCAACAGTTTGATTGGCTTTACTTTGCCAGTTCCTTTAAAGGCGTTTGTGGAGTGAAAGCCCGAGGAAGCATGTAGTCCAATGGAAGTACCCGGACTTGAAGATATAATCTTGGAAGCTGGTCTCATGTCTTCTGGGTCTATGAAAGGCGTCATAACAGGAAAGAACTGTGACAGGTGTCTGCATTGTCACAAGACAATGGTGAAGTGCTTAGAAAGGCTCCTTTTTGATGAGTTACTGTCAATTAATCGAAAATATGATGCACTTTTTGGTATACTGTAGCTAAGGAATCAGAGAATATCTTTCAAGAGCAAATTCGATCGTCAGCAAAGGAGAGGCTTGCTGATATTGTGGCTAATGCAGATCTGAAGGCCCTGATAGAGTCATATGAGAGCTTCAAAGCTGATGTTCGAAGAGGTTCTCTTGGGAAGATGGTACATTTTCTGATGTCGTATGTTAATTGCGTTTGGATTATCTTTCATTGATCAGGTCTGTAAAACTGTCCATTGTACTTATACTGCCTGTTCCGTATGCCTGACCTGGTCACAATTACTCCCGATATCTGACCTACCTTGATGTATTCTCGGCAAACATTGAAGATTCACATCCTGGTGCCATGACATTGCTCGAAAGAGGTGCAATAAGTGTTGCCAGGTCGCTCATTCCAGGGAACCGATGTGCTGTCGACAAGACAATTGAGGAGATAATCCTGAAGCATGGCAAATCTCGCGGTGGGGGTGGTAGTGGTGTCGGTCTCTCTGGCATAATTGAGACCGACAGTGCATATCAGAGGTGGGCTCGAACATATGCAGATATGACGTTTGATGCTCACCGTGGAAACAAACACAGAAATCGACAACCAACTCAGATAAAGGAAAAGTGATAGATGTGTATAAAAAAGGGCCATAGATGATGTAAAGAGCTTCCTCAATTATGCTGATGTTGGTGACAAGAATAGATTGTATGTTTTCTCTTCCGGTACCCGCGTTCCAGCTGAGGTTGAGAAAGACTTCATAATGACAATAATAGTGAACATTTATAATGCGCCATGTCACAGGAAAAGACCAACAAGAATTGTTCATCAAAGAGCGATTAGAGAAAAAAAACATCGTTCTCTAACCCCATCAGGAAACCCCATCAAGCTCAAACCATGGCAGAGACAAAACATAAATTCAAGCTTAAAACTTTCCAACGAAAAGTAATTGAGTACAAGCAACAATGGGACATTGCTATGCAGATGATGTTAAATGCAAAAAGTTCTGGCAGCCAACTTGATCTACGGGAAATCATGCAATATTCTTTGGCCCTGTTCCCTACTCAATTGGAACATTGGAACAACTTCTTTGCCAAGACAGATAAATTTAAGGGCCTACACTAGCTCCTGAAGGATGTAGAGAACTCACAATCTCTACCCACCAGCAATTCCTTGGTAGTGGAAGATGGTTATGCTGTTTTCTACTACCTAAAAGAGATGCCTGCAAACTTCCACGACATTTGCATAAAAATTCACAATGTAGTGTTGTCCAAATGCGATATCATCTTCAGCACAGACATGTACAAACCAGAATCTGTGAAGTCAAGTTTACGGACACGACGTGGTTGTGCAGAAAAGAGGATGATTAAAGGAGGCAAGACCGAAAGACCATCGGACTGGAAGCAGTTCCTAACGAATGATGGGAATAAGAAACAACTTATTCAAGTTCTTCTGGATGTCTGGAGTAAGCACGACAATGCTAAGATGCTGTATGGGGAAAATATGATATTCATCAAAGAAGGAGAAGCCCAACTGCTCACTGCTCAGAATGGTAAAGAGACACTGCGTTCTGAGATTCCATCTCTCACCTCAACCAAAGGAGAAACAGATTCACGCGTGATCCTTTACTGCCAATACGGTAAAGGAGCAAGACTGTGATCATGTGCAGATCAGAAGCCCAAGCAGCGATACATTTTTTATATTGCTTCATTACGCTCATCTCAATCCAGACATTACATTACTATTCCATACAGGGAGAGACATCAAGCAACGGCTCATAAATGTCACTCATTTTGCCAAGCCGTCCTCCCCTGAATATTGCACAGCACTCATTGGACTACATGCTTTCTCAGGCTTTGACTCCACAAGCGCCTTTAAAGGAACTAGCAAAGTCAATCCAAACTGTTGCAGCAACGCAACGAATTTGATGCCAATGGCCAATCAGAACAATCGGTTTGATATTGGGTTTATGAATGTTCAAATATCACTGGGTCAAGCCGGGCCGACTCTAGCCTATTGTCGATGCCCTCGCGCTGTTGGAGTCTGTAAATTCTGGCGAGCGAAGCGAGTCAGAGAAACCGAGGCGCTTGCGGAATTCGAAAAGAAAAAAAAATGAATATTCATAAACTCAAATCAAGATGGATGACAACAAATCATGTTGACTACAAGACTTCCGGATTAATCATATAGGATCGAAATGAGCAAGCTATCGTAAATCAAAGTAGATGTTTCCGTGTTATCTTTAATTTTTAATAAGATTCAGTGTAAAATTGCAGCCAAACTCGTTGCATATCTCATTCATCGCGGTCCGGCCGACCCGAACCATTCGTTTCCCATACTACCTCATAGACGTACTTCAGTCTATGTATAGAGGCGGTCAGAGGAGCCAGATGCAATCTCAGCGGAACAACCCTTGATTTTCTTGTTCCGTTTGGGGAACTGTTCTTTACCAAACAGAAATATTCTTATACGACTACATGTATTATGTACAACTGTATTCATGGAAAAGCCCCGGTACGATTGTGCAATAAAGTCAAAATGGTTTTTGACAGACATGGTTTTAACACTATACTTGCCAATACGTTGCATGTTGTTTTACCCAAGCCTAATCTTGAATTTTTTAGGAATTGTCTAAAATACGATGGTGGCAACATCCGGAATATTTTACCTTTTACTCTTCAAAATGCTAAATCTATTGATGTCTTTAAACGACTGTACAAGGACAAATATTTATGACACATTTCTCTCTTTCTTTCTCTCTCTCTCTCCCTCTCTCTCTCCCTCCCTTTATGTCTTTCTCTATTTTCCTTCTCTACATTCTACCAATTTTCTTATATCTGTTCTCCTCTGCTAATCTTGTTGGTGATATTTCAACGTCTTTTAGGTGATTCGATGTTTTTTTTCCGCTGTTAATTTGAATTATTACTATGTCATTTGTTAATTGCTTTGATTTTATATTACGTTTAAACTGTTTTTACCTTTGTTTTTTAACTTTGCTGATTTTCATTATTTACATTTCCGTGTATTACATTGTTATTGTGTTCAGGACTAGGATGTAAAAAAGATTCTGTATCTACAATGTATATTTGATTTTGGTATCCGGATTAAATATATTTCGATAAATTGTTGTGTTTTTTTTTGCCCTGCAACGAAGTGATACATGTCGATTTACTTTGGCAACTTTTTGGTTTAAAGGATTGTCGTACTATAGAAATTACATAAACTTTAATATACAAAATATAAGTCCTTTAGATCTAGAAAATATTAGGCATAAAGATTCAATAAGGAAATACAGTATCCAAACTAATGTTCAATCAAGGCGGTCAGCACTTGCATCCGCACGTTACGTGCGTTTTCTTTTTTTTTTAATATCCAGTGATGAAGTCAGCTAGCTAGCAGGTAGCTGGCCTGTAAATAGCAATTTGTTTTGAAAAACGACAGCGATGCAAAACATCCACGTCACCGTATGTGTGGAAGATATTTTTTTCTTTCAACAAGGTTTCTTTCTGGTCTTACCTTTTGCAGTAATTGGTCTTTACGGTTTCATCTTCTCTCGATATATAATAAATACGCCATGTCGAAAAAATAGTTAGACCTGACTTAAATCAGATTTAAACTAGGTGTACCCCTGGTTTAAATATTTGTACAATTTCTACAAAGTTAGACAAGAATGAAACTTGATTTCAGAATACGGGCCATTATCCTTACCTTAGTAGTATTATAATTGCCATCATTATTAGTATTATAATTACCGTTATCATCTGCATTGTTGTTATAACTGTTTTGAAGTTGTTGTTGTTATATTGAATTAATATCATGGAATGCAAATCGTTCAGATTGTAATGGAATGAATTGTTTCCTTTATCTTTCTCATGCAGCGCCCGGACCCCACGGTCAGTCTACGCGGGTCTCTACAGGCTTGTTAAAGAAATCTCCGAATGGCAAGGTGAATATACCCTGGCGCGTAAGCAGAGGGGGGGGGGGGGGGNTCTTTCCATTAAGGTTACGCGAAGCTATATCCGTGGTGATAACAGAAGCTCGTTGGACGCGCATAATAAGCGGAGGGCAAAAGTCCAATATCATGCTTAGTTATTTGAGTTGCCTGCCACTACTTCACAATCTAAGCACACCTTGTTTATTCGAAAGATTTTATCATATTACACAATATTTCGGAAGTGTTTGTTTTGTTTTAATTTGTAGCGAACACCCGTTAATCAGAGGGGGTGTTCCAAAAAGCGGCCTTTTTTATGAAAAAAGTATTTTGTAAATGATATTTTTTAGGAAACCTTGAACCACCATGAATTTAGCGTCATTTGAAATGAAATTAATTGTCTTCAATCTGATTTATTTTTTTGGTATTTCGAGGTTTTAAAGATAAATTTTAAGTAAAACCTCAAATCACCATCGGTGTGTTGTAGAATGATGGATAATTAAAATACCTTCAAGTTGATATCAATTCCAATGAGTTATGAAGTGTGTAAAATATAAATTTTAAGCCGAAAATAAGCTTTTTTTGGGTATAATTTAGCCCTTATTTTGGCCAGTATCTCAGTATATCAAATGGACGATAGTGATTGGACATTTAGCAGATCAAAATATTAGGAGTGCTGAGTGCAATTGATAAGTTCTTTTATTATTTTTACCCAAAATTGTGATGTTAATTAATACCAAATTCGTTAACATTGGAATCAAAATGTAGATAATTTTATTTTCGTTCATATTATGACACCGAACTCATTGTAGGTGAACGTTACCTTAAAATGGGCAATCATTGAAATTGCTTTTCGTCAAAATTGCCTGGTTTTTGGACGCCCCTTCCGATTTTGGGGTGTTTGCTACAAACAAAAAATAAAAAATCTGAAATATTTTGTCTCATGATAAGATCTTTAGAATGAATGGGGTGTGTTTAGTGTGTGTTGTGTAGTGGAAACCAACTTAAACACTAAGCACGATATTTGGACCTTGTCCATCTAGTCCATCAATAAATGTTTAAAAAGAAGATATAACACCTTATTACTCAGTAGATACATTAGCAACGTTTGATCAGGTTTTTTTTTTTGTCTTTGTCTTTGTTAATGTATGTATACAAAAATTGTGTTTGTTTGTTTTTTGTTGTTGTTATTATTCCCATGTGTTTCTATGCTTTTACTTATGGTGTAAATTTTAAATATGGTCTTGTTATACGCTCATCTTATCCTAATTTTAAATTTTACAGTTACAGTTTTTGTGTAGGTGGCAGCACTAATAAGGCAGTTTTCATTATAGCTGTCTCCTCATTCTCATAAATTAGTCCGGCAGCCATCTCGATATACCTTGTTTTAGGGTCTATAGTTTTTTTTTTTTTCCAATGGATTTTGATTGCCTAAACCTTCTATTTCTAGAATCCAATTGCTGACACTCTGTCAGCATTGAGCAGTTTGAGATATGTGACGTCACACAAAATTGCCGCCAATTTCCCCTTTCTAACCAAAATTGATGATATAAAAAGTGTTTACAGCATTTTCTACATAAAATGAAAGTCAAAATTCTTTATTCTTTTCTCGAATCGTCACTAAGTCAAAATTGCAATGTTGTATTTTCACAAATAACATGTAAATTTGCATAATTCGGAATGGCGCCCTCTATAGACTGGTTAATTTGCATAATTCTAAATGATGGCTAAATGCCAATATTTAACATGAAATTATCATCTGTCATGAGTCAGATACATTGGATATAGTGAGTAAAAATTGTACCGCACATTTGTTTTTATTTTGTAATTTAATAATCGAAGAAAAACACTTAAATTTCATGCTCTCTGTCCCATAGATATGAGATGGCATATGGTGATAAATGCCCGTTTTCAATGACAGCGTTAAGAAACTAGATTTATATTTTCAGGTAATAGATTCTTGCCTATGAACCTATAAATTACGAACTACCTTTACGCATACTGGACTACATCCGGTTATAAGTTTGCTTCAAAATCTTAAAAATTCGTTTTAAGGCCGTCTGAAGTGTTGGAAACCCTTCAATATTCCATGCTGAAGACGGTGTCATTTAACACCTAATTCTGCAAAAATGTTCAAAATGTTCAAATTGAGGTCGTGACTGTAAGGCGTGCTTCCACACAAATTTTGTAGATGAGCTCTCTGAACATTTTCTACAAACGGGCTTCAGTAGTTTGAGGTAGTGGGGCAAGGTTCTTCGTACTCTTGATATATAGCCAAACATTGATACGAGCCTCTGACATTAAGCTAGCTATTGACTGTTGACATAACATGAAGCAAAGAATCAAGTAGATTGCGTGATGGCATATGACCATGATGCACCAACATTGTCAACTGAGTCCAAAGGGAGTCGAATCTTCTGCTTCCTCACTTTCAGCATTTTACCCTTTCCAATGCCAAAGTATATGCCCTCAACAGTGTCGCATCCTATCAATGCATGTCCTGCCATCATCGATGAAATGATGAAATGATATCCCCTAACGTGGGTATAGTGGCAGGAATATCAATAACAGTCTAATAAAGGCGACGTGCACGGAGTCAGAAAAGAACTTAAAGACTTCAAAGAATCATTTCTTGAATCTGAGCCAATGAAAAGGGGTTTTGAAGACATTTGGAGCCAGCTGAAGAATGCAGTTTTGAATGCCATGGACAAATTCATACCCCAATAGAAGCTATCTTCCTGACAGCATGTACCTTGGATAACCAGTACCATCAAGAGAATGATCAGAAAGAAGAAGAGGGCATGGAATAAAGCTAAGAAATCACAGCTTGAGAAAGACTGGGGTAAATTCAGAGAAATCAGGAAAGCAACAACAGCCAAGATGAGGAAATCCCATGAAGAATATGTGAGGGGTATTCTAGAGAACTCACTGAGAGAGAAACCAAAGAAATTTTGGTCTTACATCAGCAGCCTCATGAAAGACGCCAATGGAATACCAACCTTGAAAACAGATCAAGGACCTGCGTCATACAGCAAGATGAAGGCAACAGCACTGAACCAACAGTATCAGTCAGTATTCACAAAGGAAGATACCCACCAATGGCATCATTCAACATCCATCTATGCCATGGCATCGGGTTTAATAATGATGGAATCAAAAAGCTGAACCTAAACCCAGGGAAAGCTCTAGGACCAGACCAGGTACCAATACGATTCTGAGAGAAGCTGCGCAACAGATAGCTCCCGTTCTTCAGGTGAACTTCACTCAATCCTATGTAACTGGAACGTTACCTCAGGATTGGCTCACGGCAAACATCGTAGCCATCTACAAAAAGGCTAATAGAAGCCTCCCAGTGAATTACCGCCCAGTGTCCTTGGCGTGTATACTAAGCTGATAAAACATATTATCTTCCACTCATTCATAGATCACCTGGAATTGCACACTCTACTCCAACATTACCAACATTTATTTCGAAAACAACATTCCACAGAGTCGCGGCTTGTTATAACAGTCGAAAAATAGCACGGGCTTTGGACTATCACCACCAGATTGACATGCTGATACTCGACTTCTCCAAAACTTTCGACACTGTACCACATTAGCGCTTATTGGGGAAAATAGACCACTACGGCATCCGAGACAACACCAGGAACTGGATAAAGACCTGGCACAACGAGTAGTTGTTGATGGAGCAGCATCGGAAACCACAGATGCTGAATCAGGGGTGACACAGGGGACTGTTTTAGGGCCACTGATGTTCCTACTTAACATCAATGATATTGGAGAGGACATTAGCTCAACCATCAAGCTCTTTGCCGACGATTGCCTCTTGTTCAAAAAGATCGACACAGATGAGGATGCCCAGGATCTACAGAAAAACCTTCAAAAGCTGCACAAATGGACTGAAAAGTGGCAGATGCTATTCAATGCGAAGAAGTGCTACAGCATGAGAATTCATCGCAAGCAGAAACCCATCATCCATAACTATACCATGGGAGATGAGGTGCTCGCCGCTGTTTCCAGCCAGCCCTATGGGGATGGAGATCCATGAAAGACTTAGCTGGAAACATCACATCAAGGCAGTCGCAGCCAAAGCCAACAGAACCCTTGGATTCATTCGAAGAAACCTCAGCCTATATGCTCATCTGCCACAAAGAAACAGGCATACACAACACTAATCAGATCACAACTAGAATATGGGGCAGCAATATAGGATCCATATCGGCAAAACCTGATAGGTAGCCTTGAGAAAGTTCAGAGGAGGGGGATACGCTTCATCACAGGGAATCACAACCGAGAAGACAGCGTCACGGCTATGCGATTGGACATCGGACTCCCAACTCTACAAGATCGAGCGACGACTGCAATCACTTCTAGCCATGATGTACAAGATCCCCCACCACCAGATATCCATCCTTCTTCCAGATTACATCTCACAGAAAGACAGAGCTACAAGAAGTCAACATCATATTCGTTTCACCAGACTTGGTACATCCTCTGATTCTTACAGCTTCTTTCCTCGCACCATGAAAAACTGGGATGAGCTTCTACAGATATCATTGAGCTACCCACATTGAAGCAGTTCAAGGAGGCCATCAGCTGCGAAAAGTCACAGCATCATCATTTTTACTTGCACCATAAACATATATATAATTAGGTACAAATTCACACAAGCCGTCCACCGTCGGCAGAAGATCACCCTTGTCTAGATGCTGAACAGGCTTTTTACAAGTAGCAGAATAGAAGTAGAACCTCTCTACCTAGCTTTATTGATTATTCCAAAGCTTTTGACCGTGTACTACATAAACGCCTATGGAAGATTATGAGCGAGATGGGCTTTTGAGCACATGTTATTCAACTCATCAAGTCGCTCTACCAAGACCAAGAAGCATCAGTAAGAAAATAGAATGGCGACACCGAATGGTTCACTATTGGTCAAGTTGTCCGTCAAGGATGCATCCCATCACCGTACCTTTTTAACATCTATCCTGAATTCATCATGAGAAAGGCTTTTGATGTGTTTGATCGTCAAGTTTCTGTTGATGGGCGAACAATTACCAACCTAAGATACAACACTCACTGGCGTACTGATGGGAGGGGGGGGGGGTGCTTAGGGGGCAGTTGACCCCCAAATACAATTCAAACTGTTTTTGTTCTTATTCGATACCAGTGATTTACAAATGTTGCTAAAATGACATAATTTTCCCGGATTTTGTATGCTAACATGTATGTTGGAAAGTGATAAATTCCCAAATTCACAGTCAGGCAAATGATATTCTTATTTAGAAGGCTACATGTCAGGGTCCGTGGAACAGCGGGGCTCAGGGGACTCGAGCCTCCCTCAATATTTTGATCAAGTTTGTTATTAAGAGAAATAGAAAGAAAGAAAGACCTGAGGTAAAATGAGTTATCAAAATATGCTCATCTGACCGTAATTAAATGCCTAAAACCTCTGAGCTTCCGGGGGCCCTGTCCCTTGGACCCCACCTCGGGCCCTAAGGCAAGCCTCAACACTGGCAAATGATTGGAAGGGAAGGAACCTCACCCATGCCACTAAGATTTGTGTCATGAAGGCATTGGTTTTCCAAGTAGGAACTCTATGGCTGCGAGACATGGGAATTAGGAAAGGCAGTCAGGGGAGCCAATATCAGCCTTCAAAATGTGGTGTTGTAGGAAGCTACTTGGGATATCATGGAGAGATCACATCACCAATGAACATAATGTCCAACATTGGAACTCATCACACGGGTCACAAAGGGTCAGCCATGTAGGACAACGACGACGACGAAAAGAGAGAGAAAGTTTCTTTGAGGGCAGCAGTGATGCAGAACTCAATTGGAAGACTCTTGACCCGTCATGACCTCTAGATACACATGTATCTGTGAAACACCAAGCAAACATCATCATATTTTAATCCACAGTATAGCACAACCATCAATGACTGTACAAGGCTGTTCAAGTGTCTCGTGCCTGGCTGACATCTCAACTATTGTCAAATTCTATAAGTCCGCCTTTGACTAGTGAGTGCACGTTTCCAGAATGATCGAAGAATGCTGTTGGGACTGGTGAAAGCTCTTATGACAAAATGTTCTTGACATTGACCTCTCTTGAACTTGCCTGCAGTCGTATAACTCGGGAGTAGTCAAATTTTCATAGACTTTGGTACCCCCAACATTAATTGACTTTTTCATGGCTGCCACGATTTTAACTTTCCTGGAAATTTTGTCATTTAATCCACCAGGTAATTTCTTTTAAAACTTTCATGTATCTGTCTAGTACTGATGTTAACTGCTTTATCCACATTCACTGACGTTGGAGCAATGCTGGTCTAAATAAAGCCTATCAATAATGTGTGCCGTAAAACCACTTCTCGCAGATTTGATGAAAAATAATTCTTTCATAGGCCTTTTTGTTTCTTGATAATATGTATCTAAATTTAGACCAAACAAGATGAAAAACGAATGCAGCATCACTGTAATTGTTGTATACAAAGAATTTAATATGATTTTAACGTTACGTAGATTAAGAAAATTACTATGTTTATAGAGGGCGCTATTTCAAAATATGCAAATTAGCTGGTCAACTATGGCCATGCAACATCACAAAACATTTTTTTAGTGATGGTCCTCGAGAGATGAAGACATTTGGCTGCACAAAATTGTAGAAAAGTCCTTATTATATATTTAAGATTCATTTTTAGAGAAAATCATGTACTTTGGCGGCCATTTTGTATGACGTCATATATCTTAAATTGCTCAAGGCTGACAGAGTGTCAGCAATCGGATTCTTGAAATAGAAGGTCTAGGCAATCAAAATCCATTGAAAAAAAAACTTATAGACCCTAAAACAAGGTTCGAACAATAATCTGGGTTTGGCTGCCGGACTAAATACTCACTTTACCCTTTATTTTGTCCAGATTATCTTTATGATGTATATTACATTGTATGATTATCTTTGCAATGTATGTAATATGTTGACTTTATATGTATGCGATATTGTATGTTATTTTATCTATAAACAAAATTCTTTCTGAAATGAATATGATTTAGTCTCTTCTCCCTCTTCTTTCGCTCTCTCTCTCTCTCTCTCTTTCTGTCTCTCTCTCTCTCTCTCTCTCTCTCTCTCCTTTTCTCTCTTTGTTATTTATTTCTTCGATCGTCATTTGTTTTACCGTTAGATTCTTTACACTGTTTGTATCACCTGTCATACTTAAGGTCGCTACCCGATTGGCGTTATTACGCATGTGGACGTAGCAACGCCTGATCAGCTTGAGAACATGTATGTTGTTCTCGATTCCGCTGGATTTGATGACACTTACGAAGTTGCCAACATCACCAGAGACAAGCTAAACAAGGGGGTCGGATTATCTCTAGACCATCAGCTGAATCTTCTTAGTCTAATGAAACGATGTATCGAGGAAGGGGATCGCATATTTACATTGAGAACACAGATTGAGAATAAGAGGGAGGAAGAAAACAAATTGGCGTTTAAAATACAAGAAAAATTTCACCTGGCCTCGGATGCGATACTAAACAACCTTTGGGCTGTTATCGTTATCGTTATCTTAATTGTATTGGCTTTGAAATAGTGTACCTTTAGATTCAGAGTAATAACTGTTACTACATATGGTATGCAGATTGCATCTTCAATCATTTTTTTTTGGAGTAAAAATGTACATGTCTTTGCAGCTCCTGATTTGTTTCTGCACTCTGTCACTCTAACTCATTCTCTCTCTTTCTTGTTGCCTTATGTCTCTCTCTCTCTCTCTCTCCCACTTTGCCCATTCGCTCTTACAGCTTCTCCCTTTCTCTTCCCTACAAAATATTTGATTTGTGGGTATGATATAATACAATGTCGATTGCATAAAATATGAAACAATACTTCTAAAAACTACCAGGGGAATTAAGGCAGTTTTGTAAAATATATATAAAAATCTAAGTGACGAAGATATAGAGAAATTAAAAACAGAGCTAGACCGTTGTAATTAAGTGCAAATGTGCTTATACTAGATCGATTGAGAAATGGCAGGAAGATATATAAAAATGTATGTACTATTCTGTCAAGAATCATGTCAAAGCATATTGTAAAAAGTGAAGAAGCATAACATTAAATGATCAAGTTGTATCTTGCATGAATACATTTATAGACATAACATTTGATAAATAGTTTGGATATGTGCAGGTTCAGCCAAAGTTATAGTTGTAGAAACTTGTTAAAATTTATATATAATACATATATATCTATTTGTATATATAAAATTAAACATTTTTTATATTCATACAGTATGAACAGTGAGAAACACCGGGTACATTCAAATACCCGCAAGATAGCAACTAACACACAGTGACTAAACGTACCCTCATCGTTCATTTTTCTCTTGTTTGTTTGCTTTACGAGTCCTTATTTCTTCCTCTTTTTTTGGGGGGGGGGGGGGCTGTGGTAGGTTTGTTCACTAGTGCCGAATCATCATATTGTGTGGTAAAAGTTGTGATTTAATATGATACAATGCTGATCGGGCGAAAATAAAACATCAGTTATGAAACAATATAGCAAGAACAAAAAGGGGGAAATAAAGGCAGTTATGTGAAATATCTAAAGATCCAATTGACGAATATATATAGCAATTAAGCCAGAGCTATACCATTTTGATTTTGACCGGGCAGGAAGATATATTAGCATGTATGTTTTGTTGTTGTTGAAAAGGAAGGCAAAGCATGTTGTAAATAAGGATACAGCATTTCATAAAATGTTACAGCTGTAGATTGCAGGAATACCATTATATAAATAAATTTGGATGACAATTTAGATATTGCATGTTATATATATATATATATATATATATATATATATCAAACATTTTTGATATTCATACAGTATGAATAGTCAAATAAACCGGATACATTCACAGAAGAAAAATGTTTGAAGTAATCCTATTGGTGTCATTTCTTTTTATTCAAATAATACTTCGCATGTACAGATATGTAATCCTAATGTTTTCCATTTTGCAAAGTCTTTAGATTAATAATACTTTGAATAAATAATACTTTATGGATTTTTATTTTAATGGAACGGCTGCATTATTCTAGAAAAAAAATAATTGTTATATAAAAGCGAGAGTATGCTAAAATTATATTATATTATATATATATGCAGTATATATTTTTACAAGGAGGCTAAGACTTTTTTCTCCAAAATAAATTGTGAAGAAGCATTTCATACAATGTTTCATTTGTAGATTGCATAAATACCTTGGTAGAAACTTATTTGGATAAATATGTTAGATATATATGCAGGTACAAGCCACAGTGCATAATTTTAGAAGCTTGTTTATTACATATGTAATGTTGAACATTTTTGAACATATATATATATATATATATATTAAACATTTCGGATATTCATAAACTACGAACAGTCAGATTACGATACAACTTCGGAAAACCTGTTACAATCAGATACCCCCGAAAACATCAAATAACACTCAGTGAGTATATAGTGAATTAGTGACTTCACCGTTTATTGTGTGGCAGCCTGTAACAGGCATGAAGAGACAATACATTTCGAAGTAAACATAATGTTGATACATATTTTTGTCTTCAAATAAAACTTTTGATAAACATGTATCTAATTCTTATGTTTGCCATTTGGAAGGATCTATCGATGACTTATCCTTCATTGATTATTTGATTGTAATAGAACGGCAGCATTATTCTACAACAGAAATCTAGGTGTTATAAATGGGGAGTATTCTTTAAAAAAAAATATAATAGACAAATATAATAATATACATTAACATGTAAAGTAGTCAATATTTAATTTCTCAAAATAAATCTAGTATTTGTTTGTGAATTACAACGACAAAAGACATGGGTTCGACGAACAAAAAAAGAATGTACAAATATGGCAATCTCATCGCTTTTCTGATTCAAAAGTAGCCTTCAAGAGGAAATATTCTACTTCAAAGTTGATGGTGTCATTCTACGCTAATTGGTTTATGGTTCATTAACATAATGTAACCGACAGCCTGAAGGCCGAATTACAATCAGCTTACAAGATTTAAAAAATACTCCACTTGCACATCAATATTGTTACGACTATCAAACAATGTGAGAACATTACAAATAAAAAAAATACGGCAATCAAAGTAATTACGTATTTTTAGATCAATGTCGATATTTGTTCCCATATTGCGCTGAAAGCTTTGGGGAAAAGGGAGAGAAGAAGGAAAGAGGGAGAAAAGGAAATTAGAGAAGAAGAAATTGAGAAGAGGTTCGTGGAAAGAACGAGGTAAGAAGAAATATAGAAAAAAGGGAAATTTAGAAATTGGGGAGGAAAAGGAGAGAGAGAAGAAGATACAAAATTGGAGAAAGTACGACTGTGAATGCAAATTTACAGTTTATGGTATGATATTGAAAAAGACGTCATTCATGCACACTAAATAGAACAAAAAATCAATAAATATTTGTTGGGGTGGGGAAACGGAAATGTACAAAGGGAAATTGTGATTAACACGTAACAGTCAAAACATGACATTAAAGATGTATACATAATTTACTCCAAAATAGAGACTTTTGACAAGTTGTGTGTAGACCTCGATAGTGGTATTTTACTGAAGTACGTGAAAGAAGAAATACGAGCAAAATCGGGAGGGGTTGAAACAAAGATATTGCCATAATTGGTGGATAATACCTCTGACTACAATACATTCACACAAGGCAAATGGCGCATGCGCAAGTAAATATTTGAAATAAAGATGTGTGAATATATTTAAATAAAAATATCATTTCTCTACACCCTCTCTCTCTCTCTCTCTCTCTCGTTATTGTCTTACCGGTTCTTCTTATCTTCTACCGCATTCGTTGTTTGGCCTTCTGTTATCCGTTTCAATCTCTTCTCTTGTTTCTCTTTGTTTCCTGTTATCTTACCCTCGATTATTCATTACGAGTTGCCATTTATAATTTGTAAACTAATGTTAACATAATTGTATTTTACTAAATTGATTTGTAATGTTATGTATTTGTATGTATCAATCTTTTGTAAATTCAATTTGCTTGGGCCTCTGGCTGCTTTTTCAATATACCTGTTTTGTTATCAATAAACCATATCAAACCAAAGCTTGGAGGCAGAGAGAGAGAGGGGGAGAGAGAGAGAAAAAAAAAGAGATATGAGGGAGAGAAGGATATCGTTGAAAGTTGAAGTTTTTGATAATTGATACCACTTCAACCGTTTTGGGGTCAGAACTCAAAACGACAATAAAATTAACAATTTTGTATTTACATATTTCAGTTATGTTCAACTACATTATATGTAACATAAGTTTTAGTATTGAGAATTTGAGACATAGGCCACGAAATCATACATTTGTTTGTTGCTGCATGGACATGAACATTCTTTGTAATAGAATTTACTTTACGAAATGATGACTTGTTTGCATTGACAATATCAGAAATTATCAAATGTTTTTTGTTTAATCGTACAAATTTTCTAATATCAAGGGGATTTCATACTCTCGATTAAAATACTTGAATTTGTGCTTATGAATATATTTCATTTCAAGGCTCAAATGGCTGTCCATAATTGTATAAGTCCAACTTAGGGTTAAGTTCTACTAAGGATCTTTGTGAAACACCCACCAGGTTAAACTTTGATGCGGTAAAAGTGTGAAACCTTATCTATTTTTTTCTTTTTATATTCATCTATTTTTGAAATAAATATATACTCACATCTTTATTTCATCAGTCTCAAAGTCTTTACAAGCTTATGTGCCATTTGCCTTGCATGAATGTATTGTAGTCAGTGGTATTAATGGACAAATGTTGGCAATATCTTTGCACAAGTACTAATGAATATGTGTATTTAAGAGTAATTATTTACCCCTGTATAAAACTTTCACCTCTTCCCGTACCTATCCACCTCTCTCTCTCTCTCTCTCTTCTGGTTCCCTCCCTGTCCTTCTGATCTAAGATGACATTCTTATGAACACATTTGAATGTCTGCTTTGGGTGTGTATAGATGTGGATATCTATGTGTGTGGGTGTGGCTAGCTAAAATTGAGTTTGAGTTTGAGTTTGAGTTTGAAGTTTATTATCCAAACAAAATTATATCAATATAACAATCAAATGTGAATGGTTAACATTGAAAGGATGAATGGGACCAGAAAATAGCATTTAATGCTAATCGTGTCTGGTACCACTAACAATCTAAAGTATCACAGCAGTAAACGAGAATGTAATGATTAAATATGAATAACTATGAATACATGCTACAAGCTATTCTACATCTATAGGTTAAGTATTTGTTTTGTGATTAGAAACAAAGCTTTGGTATTTTACACTAAATAAAAGATAACAAATTATATAAAATAATATTTACAAAAATGCAAGAACCTTGGTTTAAATTCAAAAACAGTTATTCTATTAACATTTGTGATATTATAGTTCTACGAAAGCAAGACATTGATGCTTTCTCCCGTACAGATAGGGGTAAATCATTCCAATAGCTTTGTTCTTACTTAAGGCACACTTAACTTCTTGCTTACTTTTTGTTTAGTCTCATTGTTGTGCTCTATGAAACGGCATCACTGAATTAGAGACTGCAGCAATTTATCATTCAATAATTGATACATAAAAACACAAATAGATAGTTAACGGAGTTAAACAGTTATGGAGACGCACATTCAATAATTTTTAGCTCCCGGAATATCGGTTGTGAATGAGTCCTAATTGGTGTGGTGTGTATGGATGTGGATGAACATGGGTGTGGCGTGTATAGGTGTGATGGGTGTGTTTAAGTTTGGGTGAGTAATGCTTAGGGTGGGTATTGGTTGGTATGGGTGTGGTTGTTTTGGGGTGTGTGCGTGAGTGTGCGTATGTGTGTGGGTGTCTAAGGGCGTGGTTGTCTATTGGTGTGGGTGTATGTGTGTGTTGCTGTGTGTGGGTTTGGGTGAGTAATACCCTTGGTGGGTATGAATAAGTGATGGTTGGTATGGGTGGATTGAAGACCCATTCGAGATATTGCAAAAATTAAACAAACTCTACCAGACTTTATTAACAAGAGGACACTCGTCCATTTAGGCATGCAGTGCCATCTAATAACCGGAGTCTACAGGTGTGACCCATCAATCATCGATCTGCAAACAAAAAAACAAAGAAAAACAAAACACTGAAAAGAAATAAGACCAATAAAAAAACATGAGCAAACAACAACGATTACTTTGCACTTCGTACACATATGTTCATACTACTTCTAGGTTCCCTCTTTACATGTTTGTATATTTGTTTCTGGACAACCATTTTGCTTACTTCAAAACCTTTGGCTCACATTAAACCGAGTCGAAGTGGGGAGGGGAAGGAGGGGAGGAGGGTAGAAGTCACATAATGTTGATATCTGCATATCTGTGGAACCCTGAATTAAAAAAGAAATAAGTGCAAAAAGTAAGAAATATGTATTTTCATTGATATGCATTTATTCTTTACTTTTCACAGTGACTTTTTAACCAGTATACTTGTCATCATCACGCAATGCCATTTTGGTCTAGAGCAATTATACAAAATGACGAAACTTAGATTTACATGTATGAACAAATACGTATACAATATTATGTACATCTTTCTGTTATCCATATTGAGTCTAAGAGATGAATAACCAAAAGATTTTTAAATAATCTATATTTACAATTGTCGCTACAAATCTATTAATATTGATCTTAAACAAAATGGCTCCACATTCCTCAATCCTATATGGCTAGCATTCAGAAAAGTGTACTATAAAAATTAGGTTTATACACATGTATGTATTTTTAATGAGTATAAAGGCCTCACATGGAATATCCTGGCATTTAAAAATGAAATCCCTTTATTTGTAAATTCCCATTTCCAGAATATCCAAAGTATGACCTAGACAACAATTTTACTTGGGACAATGTTTTCTCTCATTAAAAACAAGCATTCAGAATTATTTCCATTACAAGTGTATTTACTGTACTATTCCATTTTACTTACTGGGGTTGGGACAGCAATATTAGACAGGAGGGAATGCATCCACATGTTTCTTTATGAGGGTCAGTTCCCCCCCCCCCCCCCNTTGCTCTTTGGTGTCATTTTGATATTCAGTACCCAGTCAATAACTCTCTGGCCTTGTTTTAACCTCATATTATCAACATTCTTTTTAACCTTCACAATGAAGGGAAATGGATGAAAGAAAATACGTTGCCGTCTTGTGTTTGGAGGATTTAGCAGACAGGTAAAGAGAGGCGAATATTGTTAAAACCATGTATTCTTCATCTTATTTGTCGAATCTCTCTACAATGCCATGTGAATGAATAACATTTATTGTGTTAGTCTCCCTGAGGAAATCTAAATTGTTTTAAAACAAAGCAGGCTTGCACCGAGTAGAACCCGATGGTTTAAAGTTTTTGTCTGAACTGTTTCCAATTAAAATACAAAACACTTTGGTACTTGTTTGGTTATCGTCACATTGCAATAACATGGTAGACGCATAATTATCAGTGCCTGGTTAAACATTTTTCAAAAGAAATTTCGATCTCAACCCTGGGCCACTCTCTCTCTCTCTCTCACACACTTTTTCTCTCCCTCTCTTCGTCTCTACCTTCCTTACCTCTTTATTTTTCCTCCTTACAAAGAAGTATGGAATGTACACTGATATTCCTCGATCAAATAAAATAATCATTAATATCGCTAAAATGTAGTGGTAGTAGTAGTAATAGAAGTATAATTTACGATTATTATTAACATTATAACAAGTGTTATTGTTATTAGTATTGCTATCATTATTATGAATATGATAAAACTGATGACCTTAACGCTTCGTTTACACAACCATATTTTACCTTGAAATCATATTTCAGCTATGTATTATTAGTAGCGTATAAATAAATTATGGCGCCCAGAGCGAATCCATAAAAATACAACCCCACCCAATCCCAAACAACGCCCAAGTTTGTCTACTTAAATTCATAAGCGAGAGAGCAAGGCGATCAGCATTCGAAATATTCAAGGAAGTTGAGCGATCAAGTAGTAGGCATGTATCAGGACTCGCATTTTTTAAAACATTATTGAGTGGTTTTATATTCATTTATTCTTGAATGTATTCTGATTGATATCAACAAGAACTATTAGTGTCCATGTACAAAAAATGCCCAACTGTATAATTGATTCAAATCCTGATCCTGATCCAAAAAGAGGGCTTGTTCAGGTTATAGTCATGCCTAATAGAATTGCTACGAAACGTTTTAGTACAGTATTACTTGGAGGTGTTGCCAACTGCATCTCTTTATTATGTTTCATGGTACAATTTTCGAGAGAAAAATTTTATCCAAAATTGTTGCTCAATTTGACATTACCTCAATTTAAAGCACCTATAGCATGGAATGTAAATTCACTTTTTCAGGATTCACGTCGTTTTCGATTCGACTAAAATTTGAATTAAGGTGGAATCCACAAAAAGAAGTATTTATTTTTCATTTTTTAAAGTAGATTCTAAATTTCTTACGCGCTTTCAACTTCAAGTAAAAATTTAATCCTAATATGAAAACTAGATAAGACAGGAAACATGATTATTAATTTCTTCCATAACGTAGGCATTGTCTTCAGATTGCTACAATGGAATATTCAACGAAAACACTTTAATTACTTCTACGTGAACTTAAATGGAAAGAAGAGAACGTTTACATGAACAAATGTTGCCAGTCATCCTCATCATTTCTTCACTACAAAAAAACTAGTCTGTATATTTCCTTTAACAGTATTTACGTGCCTTAAAGACAAATCTCGGATGGGTTTATATCACTTGAAAAACAAAATGTTTCTGACTCTTGCCTTGCGAAATGTGTAAAAAATAATATATAGGAGAATCTATTTTAGCCAACTTTATTTTTAATGTTTGGGCAAACGCCTTTCCCGAGATTAAAAGCTCAAGAACTAAAAAGGAACGATTCGTTTGTATGAGAGTCACAACTCACAAGATCTCACATATTCACCACATTGTTCTTTGATGTCATTTGGATATTAAATTCAGTACCCAGGCAATAAACGCTTTGACCTTGTTTTAACTTCATATTATCAACATTCTCTTTAACCTTCACAATGAAGGAACGCAGAAGAAAGAAAAGACATTATCGGCTTGTGTTTGGAGGATTTAGCAGAGAAGCGAATATCGTTAAAACCATGTATTCTTTTTCTTATTTGTGGTATTTCTTTGCTATGCAATTTGAATGAACAGCCTTTGTTGTGTAAGTTTTCCTGGGGAAGTCTCAATTGTTGTCAAACTAAGCTGGCTGGCACTGGGTAGAACTTGCTGGTTCAACAGTCTGAATTGTTTTTTAATTACAATAAGACACACTTCGGTACATTTTTTCATAAGCGTCATTTGGCAATAACACAGTAGACACGCGATCGTCAGTGCCTTCTTTAAACATTTTAGAAAGAAAATTGGTACTATACCCTGGGCCTCTCCCTCTCGTTCTCTCTCTTAGTCCTTGCCTTCCTGATCCCTCTCTTTCACTCCCCTTACAAATACGTTTGGAATGTGCACTCGTTTCCCTCGATTATAGAAAAAAGTACTCATATCGCTGAAATGATTATTCGACAACGTCTTCTTTGTAGTAGTAATACTACTAGTAGTACTAGAAGAAGTATAATTATTATTATCAACATTATTAATTTCATTGTTATTATAATTGCTATTATTGTTATAAATATGATGAATATGGTGGTGGTGATGATGATGATGATGATGATTATACAACTGAGGTGCCTAATGCTCATCGTAAAAAACATTTAAACCTTGAAATCAGTTCACAGCTGTGCATAAACAGTGCTTTACACATACATTATTATCAACATTCTCTTTAGCCTTCACAATACAGGGCAATTGAAGAAGGAAAACAAGTCCCAGGCTTGTGTTTGGAGGATTAAGCAGAAAGGTAAACAACAGTGATTTTTTTTTAACGACCACGTATTCTTATTCTCATTTGTTGAATTTCTCTGCAATTATGCAAATTGAATGAAAGAAAAAAAAATAGTGTTAGTCTCCCTGGGAGAAGTCTGAATTGTTGTCAAATCTAAGCCGGCTGGCACCGAGTAGAACCCGCTGGTTTAAAGATTTTGTCTGAACTGTTTTCAAATAAAATAATAAAAAAGACACTTTGGTACTTTTTGTGTATTGGGTCACATGGCAATAACATGGTAGACACAAGATTATCAGTGCCTTGATAAACATTTTTTTTCTTCAAACGAAACTTGAAATTGAACCCTGGGCATCTCTCTCTCTCTCCACCTTCTCGTCTTTGCTTTCCTGATTCCTCTCTTGTGTTCTCTTTACAAAGAAACATGGAATGTACAATTATGAACCTCGACCAACGAAAACATAATAATTAATATTGCTGAAGTTATTATTCTTACTTCATCTTATTAGTGGTAGTAGTAGCAGCAGTAGTAGAAGTATAATGATAATGATCACTATCATTATTATCTATATTATTTGTATTCTTATTGCTACCATTATAATGAATATGATGATCAACCTGAGGAGCCAAATGACACTTGTACAAAACCATGTTTTACCCTGGAATAAAAGTTTAAGCTCTGTATAATCAGTGGCATACAAAGAAACTAGGGCGCACAGAGCAATGCATACAAATACAACCCCACCCACTAAAAACAACGCCCAAAGCTATCTATGTAACTGTACAAGCGACGGAGCCAGACAATCGGCTTTTTAACCTTTGCAAGGGAGCGCAGCAATCGAGTAGTAGGCATATCTAGAGTCTCTCATTTAGAAAACATTGATAAGTGGTTTTCTTTTCATTTCTTATGAAATGCAGCTTATTGATATAAACAAGAAAAATTGAAGCAAACGTTTACATGGACAAATTTGTGACCGTTATCCTTATCAATTATTCACGACAAAGAAACTAGACTTTATATTTCCACTATCGTTATTTGCTTGCCTTAAATACATGATGCAACGTTAATAATGATACTCTGTGTTCATAGTGTTTGATGGATCTGCGGTATCTACCAATCGCTGTTAAAGTTCCCGACTCTTGCTTGCAAAATGATAGAAAAAAATTATGAGAAGTTTAATCACATGACCGTAAAATGTTGGCCAGCTTCAGACGGGTTGTAGCCACATCATTAATAATACTGCTCTTCTAATATGCTCTAGGAATTCGGAATATTTTGACAAAACGCCTAGCCCAGGATTGAAAGCGCTAGAACTGATAAGGAACGTTTCGTTTGTATGGGAGTCAAGAGTTCTCACTAATACACCTCATTGTTCTTTGATGTAATTTGAATATTCGGTACCCAATTAATAACTCTTTGATATGTTTTTTTTTTAATTTAATATTATCAACATTCTTTTTATCCTTCACAATGAAGGGCAATTGAAGGAGGAAAACAAAGTTCCAGGCTTGGGATCGGAGGAAAAAGCATAGAGATAAAGAGCCATTTGAATGACAAATAGTTTTTGTTTTAGTTACCCTGGGAGAAGTCTCAATTGTTGTCAACAGTATCAGGATTGCAACATGTAGAACTCGCTGGTTCAAAAGTTTATGTCAGAACTTTTGTATATATATATATATATATAATAATAAGAAGAATAAGAGATACTTCTTTTTGTAAGCGTCACTTGGCAATACCACAGTATACACGCGAACGTCAGCGTCTCGTTTAAACATTAAAACAAAAAATGGTTTTGAACCCTGGGCCTCTCTCTCTCTCTCTCTTCGTCCTTGCCTTCCTAATCTCTCTCTTTCTTCCTCCTTACAAAGAAGTACGGGATGTGCAATCGTATACCTCGATTATAGAAAAAAAA
>BEXV01002387.1:0-11316 GCA_003118195.1 Hemicentrotus pulcherrimus
ATGACAGCTTTTCTCTTCTTACGACCAGCCTTCTGATCATCGATGGCCATCTCGATTTGTCTCAGATGATCTTCTGTTAACATCATGTCTCCTTGGAATGCTCCAGGAGTCGGCTCCTCGTCCTTAGGATCCTGGTGAGATGCTGCAATGGGTTTCTGGGTCATTGGTTTTGAATCGGGTTTCTTTGGAGGTGGTGTTTTCTGCGAGAGAAAATAATGAATGTATTATGTTAATACTGGTATATTATTACAATTGTGGCTGCTTGAATATAATTATTATATTTCACAGTTTTTTCTTTCTACGTTTAGGTGAGAGAAAAACTCGGCAATTTACAAAAAAAAGAAGCAACAAAAGAAAGACAACAATAAAATGAAAATGTTAATCCACAGACCCAGGTAACTGAAAATGTCAGCTGGCTCCGCAGAAGACAACTCGGTTATAACTCAAGTACTCCCCCTCCCTCCCCTTCCCCCCTTTCAAACAGACTGACGTCCATGTAGGGCTGCCGGGCCATTAGGAACTTGGCTCATGTTGAGTACCCCAACATCTAATAAAAATCAAACTAGATTGTCAAGAAGAAATTTAAAAGTAAAAATGGAATAGAATCTGATGCTCAAAATCAAATGGAACTTACCTCTGGGTCTTGCTTCTGAAGACCTGTTGGAGCAGCTAAGATGCCTTGCGCTATAACAGCGAAGACAATCAGTAAAAGTAAGAGTTTCATCTTGATGAGTTATAGAGATGGTTAGAAGCACTAGGTTGGTAGACTTAAAATAATGTCGAGTAGTTGATTTCTTGTAGTATGTTCGAGCTCTTGGGGATGTTTTCTTTCCTAAGTTGAAGTTTCTCGCGTCTTGTTTGTCGATTTTCTTCGGTCTCAGTCAGTTACCTTCTTTCTCTGCTTCTCTTCTCTTGGTTGACTCTTGGTCTGTTTCTGATTAGCTTGGACATCTCTCGGCCTATTTATACCCTCCCAGTCCGGTGCAGTCCCGTTTCCTGGACCACTCTTGCGTACCTCGAACAAAGCCGATCCTACTCGCGTCATCAGACGCCATTGTCATCAAAGGATTGCGTGTACGTGTCGACGTCTTCCAAGATGGACCCAGTGCGTCAAAAGTTCTGACAAAGGAAATCGAAGAACTCGTAAAGTTCCTCAATGTGTTAACGTATATGTGATGAAGTTAGAATGCTTCAGTGCCCTGCTCAAAATAACTACATACATTAGGAAAGTTTCTCAGTAGTCTATGTATAAAGGCGTTGTTGATCTATTCCATAATTATACCAGGGATCCCTGATTTTACTATTACTATGAGGATATCGAGTCATTCGTATCTATTATGATGTCGTGTATTTAATTACTATCATCACGAAATTGAATAATGACAACCACATTGATTAAGGTCTTCAGGTTACAACGGGGTTCACAGTTTGGTATTAAGAAGGAATAGTACTGTAGAACAAATTTAGTTAACAAATCCTTAACGTTTATTTATCGTTAGGTGAATATTGAACCTAGAAATAACAGTCTGGGTAGTTCGTTTACAATTCGAATTTTTACACATCGTTATTGTTAAGGTCAGGTTTTCGAGAGAGTAACACAGCAATCGAAATGACACCAAAAATAACGGGTCTATTTTCTAAAGAATATGAGGAGGGTCCAAAAATTACGTAATGGGGGTACTTTGTATACTATCGATTATTGATGTATACCTATCTCCAGGACCAGAAGGTTATTGTGTCTAGACAAGACTGTGACTGACGTACTATCGACGAATATACCGATTTCTAGTCACCTTATTTGGATGCAACATTGAAGACGGTCGAATTCTAGGAACGAATGAAGGGTCTTGATGACATATCTTGATGACATATTTATCTATCAACAGAATTACCGAAATTCTTTCACCAACAAAGAGAGAATGTAAGAATTCTGAGAACAAGTGAAGCAGTCTTGATGGTAGCGTATTTTCATGCTTAGAAAGATTTTCTGTTCATGATTTACCGAATAAAAATAACAACTATTGAATCTACATGTTGTTTATATTCATTTGCCACTACATATATAAGAGTACAGAAGCTGTGACGTCATAAAAATCTATTTTTAGAATTTCTCAATTTTTTCTTCATTTTCCGAAAGAGCATCAAGAATAATGTCCAAAAGTCGAAAACCAATTGAATATGTAAAGTATTGGCTGTGATATGACCATCTGAATGAATATATTTTCCATAGGAACTCAGTGTTATATGCTCTGGCTCCTAATGGTTAGGAGCCAGAGCATATGGCACTGAGTTCCCATAGGCGATCTTTTTAATACTAAAAAAAAAGTCCTCTGTAGGGCCATGCATTATGGCATGCCCACATAGAAGATTTTGTTATGTTGGGGGTCGGGGCAAAATGCAATGAATTATTGAAAATTTATTTCATTTTCTTGTTTTTTTTTTGTGGGGGCGTCGACGTACCCTAGCGCCCACTGCGTACAGTCATGATTCATTGGCTAAGCAATGGCCTCGTTACTGTGAGCCCCATGATCAGAACCGTGTCGATATGCTATATTAGTGCCCTTTTATGAGGTATTAATCCCCACTACTGTCAATTATGACTTAAAGACGTAGGTCCCCTAGTTGATTAGCATTGTAGCACATACATGCATTAGCAGTCACGCAAAACAAACACTCCCCAATTGTCATTCAATAAAATCTAAGAATGTATACTATCATCTAGATCTATTAGCAATAAATCATTGTCAAAATCATTCAATAAATTGGGGGCAAAAATAATTATTCCACCATTATGACCAACAGTGCACTATATATTCGCGGTACGGATAACTCGAACATCTTCATAACTAGAGAAGTAGTTGAAAGCAATGTCTAACTCTTCATAACAAATACAAACATTCTTCCCGTAATTTCTCTATGATTTTGCAACAATCCCAGTTTAAAAAGTTGAACATAAAATCTTACTTATAACATCAATGCAATCAGAATGCATCAGTCAGGTACATCTCATGAATATTCATGAACAGATTGTATCTATGCACAACTTTTGCTAAATGTTGCTTATGGCAAGTGGCAGAGGCGATGAAGCGTGCAGAGCGTCTTGAATTAATTATTCATTGGATTTGTTATCTGCTTCCAAATAAGGACGTGAATCGCTTGGCTTCACATCATTGGATAAGCCTCCCACAAAAGTAAACTTTAATTTTCTTTCACTCAAATGGGCCGTTTATGAACAATCAAAGGAGGCCGTTGTTGATCATGAAAGGAAGTGCCAAGCCGATAAATAACATGAATATTGTGAAAATGGGGGGGGGGGGGGGGGNCCTTACGAGAAGAAGGGTTATTTCTTGATTTTTGCTCCTTCTCTCCCTGATCTAATGTCAGACTTTTGAAAATGTTGAGGTGGAAATCAGACTGTCTTGTCCTTTTTTAAAGTTTTGCTCCTATGGTGCTTTTCGTCATGGAATTACGATTTTGTATATCTTTTCTTCCTATTTTTTTCTTATCACAGTTTCGTCATTTTTCTCTTAACTTAATTGATCCGCTCTCTTTCACCCTCCCTCCCCCTTCTCCCTGTATCTCTCTCACACATCCCCTCTCTCTCTCTCTCTCTCTCTCTCTCTCTCTCAATATTCTTTACTAAACAAATAAAATAAAACAATCATAGACTGGTGTTAAGTATTTATTAATTTATATAAATACAATCACAGTACGAGGAATAAATAGCACATTATAAATACATATATATATTACAAAAAAAATCATTGCTCTGATCCATCCGCGGCTAGTTTCTTAATCATAATAATCATGCCTGTTGTAATTCAGGTCTCTAAAACTACACTATAATTTTTGTCATACAAAGACAATAATGCATTTTAATATTTAGTTGAAAAACAAAACTCCTATTATACCAACCAGGTCTATATATTTAGGATTAACGGCGACTTTCTACGTCTTACAAGTGCATAATGCTAGATCGACGGTATTGTAGTTACAATTTTGAAACAATATCAACTCTTAATCTAAAGTGTCTGAAGTTGATATGAAAGGTGGATTTCGGGATTTCAATCTACATGCTGTAGCCAGCCAGCATATTGAGAAGCGATCAAAATATTATTTGAAGATAATATGCAGAACTTGAACAAAAAAAAAAAAGAAACAGCACCTTCACTGAAGTATGAATGACGAATTCATAAATAGGTTTATCACCAAACTAGATGGCCACATTATTAGGGAGTGTCATCAGAATAATTTGTCTCAACATTGCTTACGTAGAGATGCAACTTCTCTCTCTCGAGAATCTTTCGTTTTGTGTCAATCATTATAAGAGCATCCTGCTTCGATTAAAATAAAATGACTTTTTGTTCTGGACATTCACATTTGTAAGTCAGTTTTAGCAGACGTAATTTCTGCTTATCGATACATTTAGAGGTCGATTGCACGGTAGCTTGCAACAAAGCCTCTACCATTAACAGATCCGTCAGTTTTCAGCTTTAGTTCCATCCTGTTACCAATTGACACCAAAGAAGCGGCTGGATACTCACGTCCACACATCCTAAAGAGAGAGAGGAAAGATAATTTTAAAATTTGTTTTTCTTTAATTTTATGGTAGACGATAGGCGAGAAGTAGAATCGGAGGGCATAGATTTATTTCTTCATTAATTACACGAGTCCGGTATTCATTGGCTTATAAACTTCCCATTAATGTAGAACAATTTACAAGTTAACATTAATTTATAAGTGATATTATAGCTCCACATTCAAGAAAAAATATTCTACTCCAAAACAAAACAACTAATTTACTCAGTCCCAATTTAGAGAAAGGTTCACATAATTTTGTCAGATATAAAAACTGACATACATGTATGTATAAACTTACTTCATGCCAACTTTGATTCCATCTCCTAGGATGATCACAAGCGAGTCCCAGCGGCAAGTGGATTCATCCTCAAGGACAAAGTCTTCGAAGTTGAGCTCAACTCGACGACCGCCATCCACTTCGATCACGTAATCACACTGAAGACTGTTGTCGTAGTTGTTAGGATAGTTGGGCGATGCCACTCTCCCCTCGACACCAACGAATGTTCCCCCGCATGACCCGATTACTGGAGTATCGGTCGTCTGCAATGTGGTCGTTGAAGGATTTGTCGTCTGTAATGTGGTCGTTGAGGGATTTGTCGTCTGTAATGTGGCCGTTGAGGGATTTGTCGTCTGTAATGTAGTCGTTAAGGGATTTGTCGTCTGTAATGTGGTCGTTGGGGGATTTGTCGTCTGTAATGTGGCCGTTGAGGGATTTGTCGTCTGTAATGTAGTCGTTAAGGGATTTGTCGTCTGTAATGTGGTCGTTGGGGGATTTGTCGTCTGTAATGTGGTCGTTGAGAAAACAGTCGTCGTCTGTATGATGATGACGTAAGTAGCCTTGAAGCCACGCCTAGTGATACTCGGATCCGATGTGAATGAAACCAACATCTGGTTACTACTAGAGATCTGGACAGGAGGTAAGGTGTTACCACAGAACTTCTCTCCGATACCGTTGATGTCGTCTTTGCGTAACTCGACGGCGTCGTAGCGACACAAAGCCTCGGTTTCGATCTCCATGTCAAGGAAAGTCAGCTCGATCGTGCTTCCATACGGTCCCTAAAAAGAGAAGAATCAACATTATTAATTTTATTTGTTATGATACCTCTTGCCAGACTGTTTGCGATCAATATTAATCAAGATATTCAGGTCATATAACTTCAGATTAAATAGGTTTCCTCTGTAGTAATCATCATGCTCATGTTAATCTGAGTTTTTACTGAAGCTTTTTTCTTAAGAATTCACACAAATAATCATTGTAAAAATAAGTGTAGGTAAATCTTTGGATGTTAGATTAATCTAGAAGGGCTAATTTCACATATGCATGACTGTTGAGAGAGAAGAGTACGCTCCGTTATAGTAATTCATCTTACAGTTTTGCGCCGGCAAAAATAATTTCCTTGATTCTATATGGGTATCTGTCACGAACCTTGTTTGGTAATTATAAATTTCACGCTGGAAACCAAACGTACCAGCTTAATAGTCAAGGCATAGTTTACGCTTACACTGCGATAACAAGTTAGGTTAATCATAATGCCATTTACATAAAATATGAATCTCAGCATTTCGATATCGATATATTCTGCGTTTTTTCTCAAAACTTTCTCAATGTTGGAGAGAAGACTCACCTCGATCTCATAGACACAAGCCGTGTTGTCGTCGTAGTTACTGGGGTAGTTAGGAGAAGTTATTTCTCCCGTCATCTCAGTAAATCTATAGGAGCAGTCTGCGGGTCGTACGGTTGTTGGGCCGCCATCTTGACACAAGTCACCGCTATAACTCGAAGGACACACGCAATCGCAGTCCGCATCGTGGTAGCCTCCGTTCAGGCATTCATCCGCATTGGAACAGTCTTCTACATCGTCGCACTCGTAAATGCGGTTTGCGAGCTCGATGTCGGCGGCACTGAGAGCGGTTCGTTGACCAAGGCGACTATTCAAACGAGGATCAATGGTCGTGATGGTTCGCCCACCGTTTGACGAAAAACCCTAAAGGGGAGAAGTAAATGTGAATAAAAGGGAAAAGTTTATGCAAAAATGTTTTGAATTGACCAGAATAATGAAAATAAAAGGTAAAAGGTTTTAAGGTAACTGTGCTCGCATAATTCAGTTGATCAATGGTTGTACAAAAATACCACTTTGAGCTAATCTGCTTTTCATACAGTAGCGAGATTAGATCATAATATATTCTTAAAACAAATAAAAAAAAAACTATTATTTTGATATTCAAAAGGTAAAATATAATGTGTATGTGGATACCAGGAACCAACCTCATTGTGTTTGCAATATATTGTACGGGCACACAGTGCATCAAGCTTTGCTAATCCTTGAGCCCGAAATCAATTTAAATAAGTTTTTACTTTTTATGTATTCCTAAGACCATTGATTTATAATGATTATACTCGGAACTGAATAAATGGAATGAAATGAAATTGATAACATGGTTTCAGAACAGCTTGCAGTTTAAAAGGAGGGGCAAACGCCGGCTTAACCTTATACCGGATACGCATCTGCCTCGTGCAGCATTGAAAGAGAGAGTGGGAGTAAAAGAGGGAGAGAGAGAGGGATAGGGAGAAAGGGGAGGGAGAGGGTGAGGGGGGGGGGGAGGGGAGAGACATACAGTGACAGAGAGAAACATTACTTACATATCCACCATAGTGCATAATGGACCCAACATCGTACTCGACATTGCTGCTAGTTACGCTTCCCCATGTGTACTTGGCGAAGTTATGCTCGCGACCCGATTGAACATTTTCATAGTTGACAGTGATGTATTCGTCTCTGTCTGGTCGAGACTGTTCGTGATGGAACCCGATGGCGTGTCCGATCTCGTGAACGATGGTACCGAACTGAACGGAAGCAACAACACATATATGGGAATTATGACTGGCACTTATCATTCCTTGAACCTAACCTTCCTAATACTGCAGTCAGTCCTAGACGTTGCATAATTCGTTTGTGTAGTATAGGAATCAATCTCACTAAAAATCTCACACATGTACAAGAAATAAAATCGAGAGAAATGTTTCTCTCAAAGCTTAGAGGTAAATTTAATTCTTCCGTCTACAAAATAACCTCATTTGAAATGTACTGGAACAACGGAAGGGGGAGGGGGTACTGTAATTCCTTCGTTGATGGTGTACCTACATGTATACATGTTCCCGTTTCCCCGTTTCTCTATGTATTGTCTTTTCTTCTTACTATATTCTAGCTTTTCTTTTTCCATTTCTCTCCTGATAGGTATATCTCCTTCCTACACTACACCATACTTTCTCTCTCTCTCTCTCTCTTCTCCTCTTTCTGTCTCTCTCTCTCTCTCTCTCCATCGCTCTCGCCTTCTCTTTCTGTTTCTCTCTTAAACATTTTTCTCTCTTCTTTATCTTACAATCTCCAGCTCCCTCCTTCTTCTCATTTAAACTAGGATACAATAGCTTTATAGATGTAAAGAGAACGCCAAATTAAACACCAAAAACTTACAAAACCACACTGTGGTCCGATAGAGATCTGTTGTTGATTGGTGAAAGACCTTCCGACGTGAGACCAGCATCCGGTACCCCTGAAGAAGGAGATGTAGGAGGTGTGTCCAAGCCTACTCGAATGCGACGAGGTCAGAGGTTCGAATCTAAGGCAGGTGTTTTGTTCCCAGTGGTCCATGGCAGAGCGGATAAAGCTCGACTGACCACCTGTTGGAGATAAACGAGAAGATTTTGTGTAATCTTTGCGGCCAGGCATAATAGGCTAGATAAAATACAATCCATCTTCGTCTTGACAATTTCGACCGATCATTACGATCAAGCAAACAATGGTCCTTAAATTCATATCTCACTTGGAAGATATAGAGATATCCCAAGCAAGCAACAATTATTCCTTAAAAAATGGTTGCGACCGTTTGCTTCTATCGTTTTCGTTATGAAAAATATGAACATTTTTTACAACAAATAAAATGTGTAAACCAGATTGCAAAAGATTTTTTCAAATGACCAACATGATAGTTTTGATGAAAGCAACTCTGCCTCCTACTCATACGCACATCATTTTCAGTAAAGAATACAATGAATTTAGTGAGGAGAACATCAGTAAATGCATTTTTTAAAATTTACTACTTATACATATCTCTCATCAAAGTGACAGTAAAAACAATAATCATGAAAATGCTATTTCGATCGTCAGATCAAAAATGGATATATCAGGAACTTACTGGAGGACGACTCAATGACGTAAGGGATGATTTTGTATGACCAGCGTTGGCTTTCATAAATGGTAGCATTTCTCTTATTACGACCAGCCTTCTCGTCATCGATGGCCTCTTCAACTTTCCTCAGCTGATCTTCTGTTAACATCATGTCTCCTTGGAATGCTCCAGGAGTCGGCTCCTCATCCTTAGGCTCTGGTTTGGGTGTCTTTAGGAGTCCTGGAGTCGTGGCTTCTGAAGGTTTCTCGGGAGGGTATGTCTCCTGTAAGAGAGGTTTCAATGTAAAAATACTAAATTCCAGGGTCCTTTTTCATAAAAATCTGTTATCAATGACGAGTTTGTGATTCATATGAGGTACTAAAATCAGTGAAACTTGTTGGCTGTGATCACATTTGTCAAATCAAAGGAGTTGATATTGTGATAGGAGTAATCATTATGAACCAGGACTCAGATACAGGTACATGTATTTTTAAAATTTATTATAAGAAGAACTTGATAACTACGAACTAAGAAAACAAATAACCTGTTGCGTACAGGATCAGACAGAGAAGGAAAAGACCGGGGGAAAAGATCCGTAGAAAATGTCAAGGCATTAGATTATTACTGTTGAAGAGCGAATATGTACAATCTTAATCAGTAACCAGCGTTTAGACAAAATACTCTATCTATCTGTTTATTATGCGTCCGTCTCCAAGTTAGCCGATTTAGGTGACGAGTTAGTCGCGAAGCTGCTCAGCAAAACGCAAGAACCCTGGACACACATCGAGATAGGTCAACATGTAGATTCGTACCGGTTGTTGCCCAGGATTGTGAAGGTTTTTAATATACCTACGGTTTATCTAGTAGAGCTAAAATAGCTAAGGAGAATTTAAAGCTAGGGAAATCGCCATCCATCTCGTCACCCAAATCGACAGCAAACTCGTCACTCAATATGATATCCTACTCAGCAAAGCGGGATCAGAGCTTTAATAGCAAGAACGAAACAAAAACGCAAAGCAACTGCGTAACCGGCAATTATTATATCACATGATTAAAGCGACTACAAATAAAATCAACATAAACTGGTGAGAATCTTACCATAGGTACATCCTTCTGCGCACTAGCTGGAGCTGCGAGGCTGCAATGAGCTAAAGTAGCAAATCCAGCTAAGATAAGGAAAAGTTTCATCTTGAGAATCTTTGAATCACACTGTTTTCAATAATTAAACATCAGTGAAAGCTTTGTAAGATAAACAGGGAAGGCGAAATTTCTTGACTTCTAGATGATGTTGGTATAAGATAATACTATTCGTCTTGCTAGATTTAATATTGATATAACTTCTAATTTGAACTACCAGCCTCTTTCTATTTATACCCCCTCCCAGCCCCCTTCTGGCTCAAAGGCACATCCTGAATTATGGAACAAAGCCGTCACCATTAATGTTATTGTTCTCCTTTTTGTTAAATGAATTTACGATAATAGGCCTTTGATACGGGATTTAGGTGGGGCACAAGTCGTTATTTCTTTGGTAACACCTTCGATCAGCACCAATTACCAAACAGGATATAGAAACAGGTTAGTGAGCATGCAGGTCTATTATAGAGGTCAAGTACTCATATTTCTGAGGAGCAAAATCGAGTTGTATTAAACATGATTCGTATAATCAAACAATCCTAAGATGAATATTATTTATCTTATGCACAAAATTGTGTTTCGGTAACTTTAAATCCCTATCCAAATGTTCACAATATTGCGGTTAATTATCCAGAACGTTCCCCAAAAGTTCAAAAGCTCACGTTCGATTGCTGATGTAATTTGTCATAATGTTATTGTTATAATTCCATGCGGTATCATTAGTACGTATGGCAAGCCGTTTTAGCATTTATTTATGTTTCTTGATATCGAGAATTACCATTGCTTTACGACAGAAAATAATTTCTTGATATCAAGAATTAATTTCTTAATATCAAGAATTCTACACAATATACCACGGCACACCTACAATTGTAAAGATTATGAACAGACGTGCTTACGGCAAGCCGTTTTAACATTTATTCCTATTTCTTGATATCAAGAATTGAATTCATCGTTATCATTAATATCATCATCATCATCATCATTATCATTGTTATAATCATTATGATTATTATTGTTATGATTATCTTATGATTTGGGGGTTTGCAGATCCATAGAGAAGTCCAATAATTATGTTATTAATTTTCCTTTACTGAACAGCATGTGAAGGTGCCGAACTGTTAGTACTCCATTCATTGTTGGAGGCTAAACCACGTACAGGTTTTAGTAAAAGCAAATCAAATGATATCGTTTGATATATGAAATGTTTTTTCTCCAAACAGAAGTAGCACAATTCCATACAAAGTAAATAACAAATAACATCATTCAGAAATTAAATCAGTTACAAGTCAAAACTAAATTCGTACATTTTCTTTTTCATCTAAAACTGTATACACAAGAACATTGATCAAAATATACATACTTGTTTTATACAATACTTTGTTCATAACATAATAATTATCTTTTAATAAATCATAGTACTACCCATGAGTA
>BEXV01002387.1:13547-28785 GCA_003118195.1 Hemicentrotus pulcherrimus
GGGGGGGGGGGGGGGCACTATGCTCCCACTTTTCAGGTACCCACAAAAGCCCCTTTTCACATAGGACAAGTACCCCTTTCTCCTCTAATAAGTGTCCTTCTCCTCTCTTTTCATCTCAGGTGAGTACGTATTTTCTGATATTTATGTCCCCTTTTACTATGACTCGTGCCACTTTCCTTTTTGATAAATGCACTTTTTCCATCTTAATAAGAACCCCCTTGCCTTTAGCTTAAATGCCACTTTTCACCTCTGCACACTGCAGCATAATTAGTGCCCCTTTTATTTTGACATGTTCCCCCTTTCCTTTCTAATAAGTACCATATTTCCTTCGTATAAGTGCTCATTTTCCTTTTTTTCAAAATTTATTAAGTCTCTCTCCTTTCAAAATGTCTCTTTTAACATTTGATAAATGCCCCAATTAAAATCTGATAGGTGCCCTTTTTCTTCAACAGATTCCCCATTTCCATTCTCACAAGTGCCTTTTTAAGATCTTTGTTGAGTTTCCCTTTTCAGGTGCCAGGAGTACCATTTCACCTATGATAACTGCCCTTTTTACTTTGACACGAGCACATTTTCTTTTCTAATAACCGACCCTTTCCCTCTGATAAGTGACTACTTTTTCCTTTCTCCATAAAATCCACCTCTAATTCAAGGCGACCTATAGCCTCCTTTTCTTTAATTTTCTTTAGAGCTCGCTCGCTACCCTCGCTCGCATTTATAGATGTTATTATTATGTTACTTATAAAAGAACTTTTTAGTCTTTCTTCATTAGATTGTGCTTAATACTCATCAGGGTTTGTTTTTGGTTTTGTTTATAAGATGTAATTTTTCGCAACGGCTCAAATCATAATTTTTTTGCCGGCTTGCTTCGCTCGCTAGAAAATTAGACCATCAGACCCAAATGCTAAGTATGTTGCTTTAGCATTAACTTGTACCACGTAAAGAAAGAAACACAAATTGATGTCGTCCCTGGTAGTGTAATCACAATTATGACGATGTAGGGGTATATACTAATGTCTAAAAATGGTGTATGTTTTTTTATGTTTCCCTTTAGGTGCCCTTTTTTTGGTGCCCCCACCCCGTTCCTACTTTGAAAGACTCTCCGTCACCCCTGTAATATGCTACTTGGTGGTGAAACGGATTTTGTTCTGACCTCCAAAAGTTTTAGCTCATTACGCTTCTGCTAATAACACAACAAAGGCTATTGACATGGTTTGGTTTGGCAATTTTCCAGATCGTGTCCAATGAACAACGTCCATGCCCTTATATGGAAACGTCTTACTGGACCAGGGAGGTTTGCGCACTGACCTGGTGGTAGAGGTCAGTGGGTGGGTTTTGCGTTACAAAGACTGATTGAAGAATTGAGCAGACGAGAGGTCGTCTGTTTGGGCAAAATCGTCTGTTTGGGCAAAATGTAATTGTTACATTACATGTTTGTCTGTTGCCCCGGAGTCCTGCATGCATACAATTTTTTTTTTTTGAATAGGAGAGGTCATGAAAAGATTAGTATAAAGCATGTCGTATGAGTCATTCACTATGTTAGTTTTTCCTGAATATAAAGGTTGATTTTTACCTTTTTAACAAATATTTGTTTCGTTTGGTTTTCCTCGACAATAACACATTTGAAAAAGAAAAAAAAATTAGATATCTAATTAAGTTTTTGATGAGTAATTGAAAGGAACCTCAACAGTTGCGAAAGTATCTTCTATTATTTGTTACGTCTTGGCCCATTCATTTGTAGATATCTACTGTGATGTTCGTTAAATTTCAATATGAAGTCATTTCGAAACGATTAGAATATCTCATGAAAGTTGACAGCTTATTTGAGCGGGTACGCTTCCATCCCTATACCACCACCGCCTCAATCACCACCACCACCCTATCATCATCATCATCATCATCATCATCACATCATCGCCATCAATTTATATCGACCTTCAATTCTTTGATATGACCATAAATGTATAAAGATCGGTGTATCCAGGTAGGGGCGACCCCCATTTGCAAGGACAAAAAAGAGGGTAACTCGGTTTCCATATATGCTACGCTTCCCAGAGATCGCAGCCTTCCATGATTTCCAAACACCTCGGGTCTCGTATTCATGAACCATCTTTAAAGATGGTAAATATCGCACAAGTAAAGTCGAATTAAAAAAACTGCTTATCTCCGTCTTGAATTATACTTTTTCCTCTTTATCCCTTAGTTGACTGCATCCCAAGTAACAGGTTGTAGTGCATCGTGATTTCGTTACATACTATCAATACTTAAGTATATATGGGATACTTGAGTACAATTATTGCTAGTGCCATACTCATTCACCATTCAGGAGATTGATAGTCAAATCGAAATTGAATGAAAATATTGAAATCCATTGAGTGATTTTCTTCGACAGTTACTTAAGGATATTGATTATTTTTAAAGAGAGGATAGTTTAGATCATGTAAAAAAGGAAGGAAGGGCTACGAAGGAAAACAGAAAGAAAGAAAGGAAGGAAGAAAAGGGAAAGAGAGGAGGAAAGGAATAAAGAAAGAAAGGACGAAAGAAAGACTATCCCACAGTTAGAATAACCGTTCTCAAGCATTCATTGTTCTCACCCATCACGATAAAACGTTACTGCGATCTGTCATTATCATTAGTATATATGTAATAACCCGCCCAATCTTTGTCGATTCTTAAATGATATTTAATGTTTTTTAACTCGTCATAATTGAGTCATGTTATTATGTTAAGTTTGACGAAAGATGGATACTTGTCAGGATGATAACCTACAACATTCCGCAGAACAAAACCGACGATCCATGATATGTGATTAACAGAAAAAATATTTTGGCGCCAAAAGAGTGCTCAAAGATTCTTATAAAACATTTCGTTGTTGTACCCCTCGGACTTTTTTTCCACATTTGCCGAGGTAAAAACTCTTAGGTTGTTTAAACGATGAAAAGATTCCACCAGGAAAGGGTATTTCAACAAATAAAACAGTATTACAGTTAATGCGATACTCGTATGACGTCGTAAGTTGACAATAATTTTTATCTAGTTTCTTTCAAACAGGACTCTACGTAAAATAGTATTATGTAATTGTCATAACAGGCTGCTTATTTCAAAGGTATATTGAAGTAATTCCGTTGAATCATCGACAGCGTAGTGATAACAGTACGGGGATCAAGGATTAACGTATAAACGCGAATGACGGCAATAAGGAGCATTTAAAAAGGACGATACCACAAGATGCGCAGATCAAACTCTTTTGAATAGCACATCAATTCCATGTTGAGAATACCCCCATTACAGATTACGTAAACATTCTTGAAATGACGTATACGGTACGTCATCAATGGATAAACCGAAAGAGTTCCGAAAAATATTGATTATCCGAGATGCGAATCTTTTTGTTGTCCACGGTTTGGGAAGGGTCACCGAAGCACCGAAACCGCTCGAGCAAATCAAAAGACGCCCGCACATCATTGCGTTATCAGCAAAGAAAAGGAGAATAGGAAGGTATTCAATAGCTTGAATGGGCCTACGTATATCTTACCTTGTCCAGATCGACGTCACTCCGGTGCAGAATGATCGAAAATGGGTCTTGAAGATGGTATAAATATTGCAGCTCTGGCAAAACTTCTTCAGATTACTCCAAAGCATTGGAAGACCACATCAGACCAACACCAGCACATCAAACCAGAAGACCAAGAAACGAAGACGCATACTGTTATTTTCGTTCAACCAGCTCACAAGGAGAAGACAACAATTATTATCTCAAAGAAATAAGTTTCAAGACTGCCAGAAGAGTACCGACGATCACTGTCATCATGAAAACCGGATTGGTACTAGCGTTTGTAGCCCTACTGGCCCCGGGACTTCTTGGGCTGCCACTACAGAGTGATAGTTTGCTGAAGAGAATGGCTAGAGATGCCAAAGAAGGAAAAGAAGAACCAACGGTAAGAACTATTTCTATATTCTATTTGTATATAAATGTAAAACAGGGACCTATATGAATATATGACCTCTGTCGTCCTCTTGTTGCGATATCAATGTTAGTAGATGAAGAGCGGTTTCCTATATCCTTCCCGATTTTGTCTGTGTCTCTTACTTTCTGTGCCTTTCCAAGTTATCTCTAATTATGTGGACTGATATATCAAGTATTTCTGGCATTATCTTCAAATCTTGACAGTGAGGAATCGTTGATCTTTTTAAAAATTGAATCCGTAATTTAATACTAGATGTGATTTGAAAGTATATAATTCTTTCATTGTTTATATTTTTCATTTATTCTATTTTTCGTACCAGGAGCCACCACCACCAAAGAAACCCCAGGACAGCGTCGTCCAACACCAGGAACCCCTCGACGAGGAGCCGACTCCTGGAGCCTTCCAAGGAGACATGATGTTAACAGACGATCAGCTGAGACAAATCGAGATGGCCATCGATGATCAGAAGGCTGGTCGTAAGAAGAGAAAAGCTGTCATCAATGTGAATGCTCGTTGGACCTCCAACATCGTTCCTTATGAAATCTCACCATCTTCAAGTAAGTCCTGGAAACACTTTATCCTTAATCTAGCATTCAACCACAGTGAGTGCCACATACGAAGCATATCGAGTATGGACATTTCATTTCGTCTATTCTAGTATTATCTAGTATCATCAACACGCAACAAGAACATATATGAATATTGTATGATACTACATGTAAAATGTATAAAAGTCTTATTGTAAATCGGCATTGGTTGATCTCGGGTTTTTTCGTCACTAATATTTTATTTACCGGTCTTTATTTTCATTTAATTAGGTGGTGATTCTACGGTGATTCGTGCAGCCATGGACCACTGGGAGCAGCATACCTGCCTGAGATTTGAACCACGAACTTCATCACATGCTAGTCAGCTAGGTCATAACACCTATCTGTCATTCATCAAGGGTGGTGGTTGCTGGTCCTATGTAGGGAGGGTCTTCAATGGTGAACAACAGATCTCCATCGGTTCAGGATGTGAATACGTAAGTCCTTTGGCAACTTATCATATTTTTGTTATTCTTGAAAATGTAAATTCCGCTTGAAAATAGCTTTATAAGAGAAATAAGGTGAAAGAGATCGATATCAAGAACGCGACAATCAAAGAAAGGAAGATGGAATAAATGAAACTAAACAAGAACAGAAAGGTATCAGTCAATGAGACTCTTATATTTGCTTATTTCAAAATGTAAGCATTGATAAACCATTTTTTGGAGTATCTGACCTATAAATCGTATTAAGACATGCAACATTATAACATTATTTCTCTTTTGTTCACTTTAATAACAGCTCGGTATTGTTGCTCATGAGATCGGACACGCCATCGGGTTCCATCACGAGCAGTCTCGACCAGACAGAGACGAATACGTCAATGTCCACTTTGAAAACATACAATCTGGCTTTGAAGGCAACTTCGAAAAGTATGACTGGAACGAAGTCACGACACGCAACGTCGAGTATGATGTCGGCTCCGTCATGCACTACGGATCACATGTAAGACATTTAACTTTGACTAATATCAATCAACGATTAATCAGCTGAGACATAAATATTGATATCATATCATGGATTCGTACGGGTTATTCTTGACAGCATTATATCCATATTAAAGTATCCATATTGAACCAGTCCAGATTTGTTCCCAGTGGACTGACATATATACCGACACCTAATTCGTAAGAATAGCAGCTTTGTCATGTTTTTTCCAGTAAATTCATGTTCACAGTATCACTTGATCACATTGGTAACGTCTGATTCTTGATTTTCTTCTACAGGGATTCTCTGTGAACGGTCAACCAACTATCACCACCATTGATCCTCTTCAAATGCATCTCCTTGGTAACCGAGAGGGTCTTAGTACTGCCGACATCGCACTAGCCAACCTCATCTACGAGTGCGACAATGAATGTTCGACCACGGAGCAATGTCAGAACGGTGGATACCATGATAACGACTGTAACTGCATGTGTCCTCCAGGTTACAGCGGTGACTTGTGTCAGGATGGTAATGGACCTACCACCACACCACCATGTATCCAAAGATTGACTGATACCCAGGGAGAGATTACGTCACCAAACTACCCCAGTAACTATGACAACGATCAAGAATGCATGTACCTCATTGAGGTGAGTTTGGGTTTCAATTTGTCGACTGATTTAGATTCAAGTGATTGAAGATAACTAAAGCAATAACATCCTATCTTCAACACAGTGATGATATCGAGTAAAAAAAGAAAAAATCTACAAAATAATAAAGTACTTTACTTTAAGTGTAAAGGATCTCATTATTTTTCGGAAAACGTTTGGCAGATGTCATCAATATATTACCTGTAGAAGGACAAATGTGTAATGAAATGATTTCTAAATTTGGTCAACATTTTTCTCCTTTCTCATCTAAACAGGGAGCTCCAGGAAGCTCGATCGAGTTGACATTCGTTGACATGGAAATCGAAAACGAGAATCTCTGTAGGTACGATGCCGTCGAGGTACGCACAGACGACATCAACAGTATCGGAGAGAAGTTCTGTGGTAACACAATACCCCCTGTCCAGATCTCTAGTGGCAACCAGATGTTGGTTTCTTTCACATCTGATTACAGCGTCACTGGGCGTGGTTTCAGAGCAACTTACGTCATCCTGGGTGGTTCTACTACTGAGATACCAACTACCACTCCTCCAACTACCAATCCTCCAACTACCAATCCTCCAACTACCAATCCTCCAGTCATCGGGACATGTGGAGGAAACTTTGTTGAGAACCATGGTTCATTAGCATCACCAAACTATCCAAACAATTACGATGATAACCTGCAATGTGTCTACGTGATCGAAGTGGAGGCTGATCGTCGAGTTGAGTTGACATTCGCAGACTTCTCACTGGAGAATCAGAATACTTGTCGTTGGGACGCACTGGACATCGATCTCGGAGATGGTGTGAAAGTTCCTATGAAGTAAGTTTGCTTCCTGGTAGTTCTTTAATCCACCAAAATAGAAGTTTGCTTGAAGTAAAGAAGTGAATTTTTAGAATCTAGTAAAACATGTCTTTCATCTAACTTTACATTTCATTTAAATAATAAATGATCTAAATTGCAATTCTCGTCGCCAGACCGATCTATATAACATAGTTGAAATTATTTTTAAAGCTCGTATAATAACTATTATGTTTTGAATATAATTATCTTTTGTTGTACCAACCCTTATACCCATATAAATGCCGGCTAACCAACTTTTGTTTTCGTTTCCTTTTTCTATTTTCTCTCTAGGATGTGTGGAAGTGAGTATCCAGCCGCTTCTTTGGTTTCAATCGGTAACAGGATGGAGCTAACACTGAAAACTGATGTGTCTGTTAATGATAGAGGCTTCAGAGCAGACTACCGTTCGATTAACCTCCAAGACTAGTTATCGTCTTTATATAAAAAGAACATTTCATGTAGTCTAAGGCCATTGGATTTCGAAAATGCTACATGCAACTGAATATGAACCAACTCGGAGACAGCACTTCTATTTCTGGTTTGAGATGATGAAATCTTGTCATGATCTTATAAGTGAAGTGCGTCAGTACTGCTGCTATTACAGGGATGTCATTTATTTATGACAATTTTTTGTGGTAGTATGCTTTTTGTTTTTTATAATGCAATATTATACCATAATAATACAGCAATCACATAGTTGAATGCCAAATTGCCACGATTTAATATCAAATTAATGATTCCGTCTGGAACGGCTGGAAAAGAATTAAAAAAAAAGGATAAAAGTTTATCTGGACAACAAAAACATAAACGAATTATAATACTTAAGTATATCTAGAAGAATATAAATAGTTTTCTTTACATTGATGTATTACCATAATTGTTAGAACTATTTGCTTTATAACTGAAAGTTTGAAGTAAATATTGCTATTAGCAATTCTACTCGAAATATCTACACATATTTGCTTATTGTTAATCGTATCTCTATTTTTTTTTTGGTTTAAATTAAAGATGAATTATGTTCCGTCTGTGACGGCTGGTGAAAATAATATAGCGTCTCCCGTAAATATCAAGAAATGTCGTAAACTTCATACATGTCCATTACATTAGCGTTGTTGTTAATTCTATCATTGAACGTTTCGTAGATGAACTAAAAAGTTACCAGCTGGTAACTTCTTGGATGAACATTGTTTATTACATTGCGTATTTAAGTTGCCATGATACTTGTTAGTTTTTTAATGTTTGATTTATATTAATTGTGGTGAAAAGAATCGTAAATATGCCAACATTTACCGTCTGGAACGGCTGGTTTTTGTAATAAAAACAAATTATACAGAAATTTTAATCTGATTCTTATGTTGATGATGATGATGATTAGAGAGAGAAGGAGACAAAAACGTTTGGTGACTGAAATAGAAGAGAAAAGAGGGAAAGACATAGAAAGAGAGACGGAGAGAGAGGGAGAGAATGAGAGAGAGAGAGAGAGCACTCACGAGATGTGCATGATCATATAAAATAGAAGAATGGTAGATATACGAGATAGATAGAGATATGAAAGAAGGAAAAAAAGGAAAAAGAATGTTTAAAACTCTAAAGATAGAAAGATAACACCACGAAGAAGGTATACGCGTTTCAAATTAAGAGAGAGGGCCTGGTCGGCGGAAGGAGGGGGCCGGGGGTAGATACAAAGAAGGGAGTTTGAGAAGAAGCGTTTTCACAGAAAAATAAAACTAAAGTGAGGCGTAAACCTGTGACGGAGATAATCAAATAATAATTAAGTGAAACGATAAAAAAAGTGAAGCTATAATAATCATTTATTTATAGTTTTTTTTTTAAAGCAGATGATTCTGCATTCATTACAAAATCAAATACTAAATATTCAAATTACAATAATAGTATATAATATCATATACTTACATAAAAAGAAACATAGGCCTATATATAAAATTGAAATCTTGAAAGTAGGAAAATGAATACAAAAAAAATCAAGATAAAAATGATTAAAAGTGTTCGCTTTTTTTTTTCATGAACTGGTCATCTTAAATTAATTTATACATGTATAAACAATCAGTTAAAATCGTTAAGGCCCTTATGATGTTGATGAATATTTGAATATTAACTATTTTCTCATCGAGGCTTCGAATAAATAAAGAGATGTAGAGTGTTTTATATTGTCAGGTAAAGCATTCCAAATGTCTAGACCATGGTGCATAATTGATTTAATGGCCATAATAATTTTTCGAAATAAAAATGAAATATCTAATTGATATGCCCTTTGTTAATTGATAACTTAAGCATGCTTAGTCAAATGAAATAATACTTCAATACTACTTAAATAGATGTAGTTTATTTCCCCCTTTTTTATATCATGCACTATCCAACAACTTTTACTTTTACTGTCTCAGTTAGTGTTCTTTTAGAATTAATTTTCAGGTTAAGTCTCCTTCTTTCATATGTGATAGAGTCCTTTCAGTAACACACATTTTCATTCCACCCCTACAGTGGTTTCATTGAATGCTTTCTGTCAGTGTCTAGTTTTTTTTTAAAATAGACAGACACGTTGTTAAAGTCAGTTGCTCATTGACTGGTCTTTTACTTTCCATTCGGTAAAATCAACGATACGCAACAATTGTGTGCACGAAAATAAAACATTAGATAAAAATAACTCTGTTTTGTTCTCAGAATTTAAGCATCATTAATTACATACATAATTAAGGTTGCTAGAAATCACAAACACTACGTCAATTATCTTTTTTTTTTTTGGCGAAAGTGTTGATGTAGTTATGTTGGAAGCTCAACATAAACAACATTCAGATTCACTAGAGTTCTTTCAATCTTATTTTTGGTATCATCATAGACAAAAATTATTGCTTAGCACAAAAATATGATTTGTCATCAAGACCCCTCAGAATTCGATCATTCTCGATTTGTTGGCGACAACATCTCCGTAGTTATGTTGAAAGATTTATACAAAAACCTGTAAAATAACTAACTTCTTCAACTTCTCGTTAACATTATAATCACATCATATTTATAGGCATGAAAACGAATATGTCATCAAGACCTTTCATTCGTTCCCAGAATTCGACCGTCTTCAATGCTGCATCCAAATAAGGTGACTAGAAATCGTCATAATTCACAGACACTACGTCACAGTTTTGTCTCGACCCACTGACCTTCTGTGACTCTTGAAGATAGAAATACAACACTAATCGATAGTATATAAAAGTACCCCATTACGTAATTGTTGGACCCTCCTGGTATTCTTGGGAAAATAGACCCGTTTATGAGAAGGTCGACATAGCTGTCATTTTATTACTGTTATACTCTTTATAGGTTTTCTTACGATATTTATTATATCTCATTTGATAGGAAGCTGTCCAGACGAAACCTTTTCTTGTTTTTTATTTACAGCTGTGCCTCATTTTGTTTTGTATTAATTCATTTCACTTGTATATGTTATCCCAATTTATGTATTAAATTTTACATGAAATAGCATGTTTTTACCTTTATAAAAATGTTTTTAAAGATGGAATTCAATCAACTGAACTGAACTGAACCGAACTGACTATCATTGTAAGAGTTCACAATCACGGTGTGTTATTAGAATTTTAGGAACAATATAGAAATTTGAATGAACCATCCAGCCTGTTATTTCTGGTTCAATGTTCACCCAAACATATAAAACGTCAAGGATTTGTTAACTAAATTTGCTCTAAAGAATAAAAACAAAACCAAAGTTTTCCTTCTTAATACCGAAACTGTAAACCCCATTGCACCACGAAGACCCTTAATCGATATGGTTGTCATTGTTCAATTTCGTGATGATATTAACTTATACGAATTCATAATTAATAAGAATGTATGTACTTAATGTCCTCAAAGCAATAGTATATGGAATAGATAAAAAACGACTTCATACATAGACTACTGAGAAACTTTGTGGTTATTTGTTTACTAGGGCACTGGAGCATATTAACTTCATCACATATACGTAAACACATTGAGGAACTTAAAGTTCTTCGATTTTCTTTGTCAGAACTTTTGACGCACTGGGTCCATCTTGGAAGACGTCGACACGTACACGCAATCCTTTGATGACAATGGCGTCTGATGACGCCAGTAGGATCGGCTTTGTTCGAGGTACGCAAGAGTGGTCTAGGAAACGGGACTGCACCGGACTGGGAGGGTATAAATAGGCCGAGAGATGTCCAAGCTAATCAAAAACAGACCAAGAGTCTACCAAGAGAAAAGAAGCAGAAAAAGAAGGCAACTGACTGAGACCGAAGAAAATCGACAAACAAGACGCGAGAAACTTCAACTTAAAAAAGAAAACGACAACAAGAGCTAGAACATACTACAATTAATCACCTACTCGACATATTATAAGTCTACCAACCGAGTGCTTCTACCCATCTCTATAACTCATCAAGATGAAACTCTTACTTTTACTGACTGTCTTCGATGTTATAGCGCAAGGCATTTTAGCTGCTCCAACAGGTCTTCAGAAGGAAGACCCTGAGGTAAGTTACATTTAAGTTTGAGCATCAGACTATATTCCATTTTTACTATAAAATTTCTTTTTGACAATCTAGTTGATTTTTATTAAATGTTGGGGTACTCAAAGTGAGCAAAGTTTCTAATGGCCCGGCAGCCCTACATGGACGTCAGTCTGTTTGATAACAAAGGGGGAGGGGGGCACTAGAGTTATAACGGGATTGTCTTCTGCGGAGCCAGCTTAAGTTTTCAGTTATCTGGGTGTGTCGTTTAACATTTTCACTTAATTGTTGTATTTCTTTTGTTGCTTCCTTTTTGTAAATTGCCGACTTTTCCTAGCTCTAACCTGAACGTAGAAAGGAAAAAAAAAACTATGAAATATGATATAGTCAAGCAGCCACAATTGTAATAATATACCAGAATTAACATAACACATTAATTATTTTCTCTTGTAGGCTATACAGCCTCCAAAGAAACCCGATTCAAAACCAATGACCCAGAAACCCATTGCAGCATCTCACCAGGATCCTAAGGACGAGGAGCCGACTCCTGGAGCATTCCAAGGAGACATGATGTTAACAGAAGATCAACTGAGACAAATCGAGATGGCCATCGATGATCAGAAGGCTGGTCGTAAGAAGAGAAAAGCTGTCATCAATGAGAATGCTCGTTGGACATCCAAGATCGTTCCTTATGAAATCTCACCATCTTCAAGTAAGTCTAGACAAATTTATATCTTTATCAAGCTCTCAATACAATACAATACAAATTTCAATACAAATAAATGCAACCTACGAAAAGTACAATATTAAATATATTAGAGATGTAATTCTATTAAATTATTCTATTTTGAAATAGAACAACGCATCATCAAAAATAGGATTGATAATTATTGTTAATTGTCGTTGTTAATCTCTTTATTTGCTTTTTTATGTTAATTTGTTTAGGTGGTGATGCTGAGGTGATTCGTGCAGCCATGGACCACTGGGAGCAGTCTACCTGTCTAAGATTCGAACCACGAACTTCATCACATGCTAGTCAGCTAGGTCATAACACCTATCTGTCATTCATCAAGGGTGGTGGTTGCTGGTCCTATGTAGGGAGGGTCTTCAATGGTGAACAACAGATCTCCATCGGTTCAGGATGTGAATACGTAAGTCCTTTGGCAACTTATCATATTTTTGTTATTCTTGAAAATGTAAATTCCGCTTGAAAATAGCTTTATGAGAGAAATAAGGTGAAAGAGATCGATATCAAGAACGCGACAATCAAAGAAAGGAAGATGGAATAAATGAAACTAAACAAGAACAGAAAGGTATCAGTCAATGAGACTCTTATATTTGCTTATTTCAAAATGTAAGCATTGATAAACCATTTTTTGGAGTATCTGACCTATAAATCGTATTAAGACATGCAACATTATAACATTATTTCTCTTTTGTTCACTTTAATAACAGCTCGGTATTGTTGCTCATGAGATCGGACACGCCATCGGGTTCCATCACGAGCAGTCTCGACCAGACAGAGACGAATACGTCAATGTCCACTTTGAAAACATTCAATCTGGCTTTGAAGGCAACTTCGAAAAGTATGACTGGAACGAAGTCACGACACGCAACGTCGAGTATGATGTCGGCTCCGTCATGCACTACGGATCACATGTAAGACATTTAACTTTGACTAAGATCAATCAACGATTAATCAGCTGAGACATAAATATTGATATCATATCATGGATTCGTACGGGTTATTCTTGACAGCATTATATCCATATTAAAGTATCCATATTGAACCAGTCCAGATTTGTTCCCAGTGGACTGACATATATACCGACACCTAATTCGTAAGAATAGCAGCTTTGTCATGTTTTTTCCAGTAAATTCATGTTCACAGTATCACTTGATCACATTGGTAACGTCTGATTCTTGATTTTCTTCTACAGGGATTCTCAGTGAACGGCCAAGCAACTATCACCACCATTGATCCTCTTCAAATGCATCTCCTTGGTAACCGAGAGGGTCTTAGTACTGCCGACATCACACTAGCCAACCTCATCTACGAGTGCGACAATGAATGTTCGACCACGGAGCAATGTCAGAACGGTGGATACCATGATAGCGACTGTAACTGCATGTGTCCTCCAGGTTACAGCGGTGACTTGTGTCAGGATGGTAGTGGACCTACCACCACACCACCATGTATCCAAAGATTGACTGATACACAGGGAGAGATTACGTCACCAAACTACCCCAGTAACTATGACAACGATCAAGAATGCATGTATCTTATTGAGGTGAGTTTTGGTTTTTAATTTGTTTACTGCTTTAGATTCAAGTCAGTAAAGATAACCAAACCAATGACATCCCATGTACAACACAATGATGTCGACTGTAAAAAACAATATTTCAACCAAATAATATAGTAATTTACTTTTCAGTATAAAGGATCAAATTTTTCTTCCGAAAAAAACGTTCGGCAGATGTATGTCAATATACTACCTGTAGAAGGACAAATGTTTCATGAATTGTATTTGTGCTTTTATATATGAATGGTCGAATAAATAATAATAATAATAAAAAAAAAAGTGATTTCTAAATTTGATCAACATTTTTCTCTCTCATCATCTAAACAGGGAGCTCCAGGAAGCTCGATCGAGCTGACATTCGTAGACATGGACATCGAAAACGAGAATCTATGTAGGTACGATGCCGTCGAGGTACGCACAGACGACATCAACAGTATCGGAGAGAAGTTCTGTGGTAACACAATACCCCCTGTCCAGATCTCTAGTGGCAACCAGATGTTGGTTTCTTTCACATCTGATTACAGCGTCACTGGGCGTGGTTTCAGAGCTACTTACGTCATCAAGGGTGGTTCTACCACTGAGATACCAACTACCAATCCACCAACTACCAATCCACCAGTCATCGGGACATGTGGAGGAAACTTTGTTGAGAACCAAGGTTCATTAGCATCACCAAACTATCCAAACAATTACGATGATAACCTGCAATGCGTCTACGTGATCGAAGTGGAGGCTGGTCGTCGAGTTGAGTTGACATTCGCAGACTTCTCACTGGAGAATCAGAGTACTTGTCGTTGGGACGCACTGGACATAGATCTCGGAGATGGTGTCAAAGTTCCTATGAAGTAAGTTTGCTCATTTGTAATTCTTTAATCCACTAAAAAAGAAATTTACTTGAAGTATAGAAATGTATTTTCAGAATCTAGTAAAACATGTCTTTCATAAAACTTTACATTTCATTTGAATATTAAGTGATTTAACTTGGTAATCCGTCGCCAGACCGACAAATATAAATGTATAACATAGTTGAAATCTTTGTTTAGACTTGTTTATACAATTATTAATTTGCATGTGTTGTATCGACAACCCGAAAATCCACAATTAATACTTACCATTTTTTTTATTTCTTTCCTTTCTCTTTATTTCCTCTCTCTCTAGGATGTGTGGAAGTGAGTATCCAGCCGCTTCCTTGGTGTCAATCGGTAACAGGATGGAGCTAACACTGAAAACTGATGTGTCTGTTAATGATAGAGGCTTCAGAGCAGACTACCGTGCAATCGATCTGTAAGACTTTCAGTCTCTTTTCACCAACATCGAGTAATTTATAGACTTCTGTTGTTTTACTGATATAATTCCGATATGATAAACATTACGATAAAATAATGTGAACTATCACAGTACCAGCTACACTTGGTAATAAGTGGTTGCTAAATGGTTTCTTTGAGAACAGGGGGGGGGGGGGG
>BEXV01002387.1:38393-50582 GCA_003118195.1 Hemicentrotus pulcherrimus
AAAAAAAAAAAACTTTTTTCTTTGGCCGTTGGCCGGGGGGCGAGCCCCGAACCTTGCAGTACAAACCAATACTTTATATATGCTAAATGATCAACCTTTTCTGATCGATTCCACATCGTTTCTTTCATCTGGGTTTGTAAATTGGGCCCACGGGACCCCCTTAACCCTGTCACACCACACTCTCTTTACTGGATCTTCATCACCACGATGGCGAGGTGTAGCCTTCAAGGTAAGTTCAAGGTATATTCAAGGTATATTCAATGCAATCGCTTGACCAGAACTCAACCTTATCTTGAAAATCGACGTGCATGAGCATTTTCGTCCAATTGAATCTTTTTAAAAGCTTCTAAACTGCAATGAAAAAGTTCAAGGCCCTTCTCTCTATTGTGAACATATACACGTCTCCCTATCAATCATAGCTTAGCATCCGTAACGTAGATATTAAAAGAAATACGTCGTATAAAATGTAATATTATACCAGTAATGACCGTGTTACCCTAAATAGACCTAACTTAACATGTAAAAACTGGGGATAGAATCACACAAAAACTGGGGTCGACCACAACTTCCTGAGTCGACCAAGGACTTTCAGACCATGGAGTTACTAGCTAGTAACTGCATGGTCAGACTGAGGTGCAGGAACAGATTATTGTTCTCGTGGAGTAAAATATATGAATACAAACAATAATAAAACAACAAATTATTAATGATAATTTTTATTATAATAATACTTCCATTACTACTACTAATAACAACAAAACTAATGATACTGTATAAATGATATTAATGACAACAACAAAAAAGTGATAATAATTTCTCAATATCATTGTGGTATACATGTATATTTCAAAGAGGTTTCACCTGCTTGACTAGAGTATTTATTCTTCACCCATTCCATTCCATTCCATTCCAATGAATGTTTTTCAGAACTTTGTATTTGTCATGTCGGTAAAGGACTTTAGAAAATCGCCGATTACACTGGATTTAATGACCGAGAACTGCTTGCATTGCTATGTAGATTAAGAGGTTTACCCATCTAGATAGTCACCAACCATGAAACAACCCAATCATATTCCAAACGTTGAGTACAATAGGCCCTACTCGAATAATGCAAGCTAACAGCTATATACACTTCACATACTAAATGATATCCTTTGCACGAATATGAGCAAAAGTGCGGTGTGGGGGTCAAAATCGGGTTCCAGAAACAAGCGAGCAATAATAATCTCAAAACCATAAAAATGAAGCTTTTGAGAAAGCTTGACACGATTGAGTGGGTTAAAGCCATACATATTGAAACGCCAATAACGATTGGATATACGTACTATTATGACGTCATGCTATTGAGAGTAGGTGGGAGTTTATGTATAACAAATTGCGGGTATACTATTAGTTCACCATTCGGGCGCACGGCAGGAGCTGAACGCGACCAGTAGCTGGAATATAATACCATACTACTGTATGCAAGTGCGTGGTGTAGGATCGCCCTCTTCTTTCAAAAACTTTTCTCACCAAGCTACTACGTTTGCATGACAAGACCGCTTACATTTCTGCTAGCACTAGTATGAGTTTCAATCGGCCATTTATCAATGCTAAATCAAAAATCGTATGAAACATGCAGGATAAATGACTCTGGAGTATTCAGGAACCAGTAATTTATTTTTGTGAGCAGTCGGGAGTGGCACTATATTCCAGACGTTTATGGGGGTTTGCTATCGATCTGCAAGTTTCGATTTGTATTCATACACAAGTCTCGGACGTCATGTTTATTGCGTAGAGGCCTGCTAAGACTTAATAAGTCGATACATGACAGTTGTCTAAAGCACTGCAGTCTAATATTTTGACACCACCATGTTTGCCCGCAGAGACATCCGACCGGAAAAGTGAATCCCATGTAGGCAGGGAAGGTTTGGATTATTCACCTTTTTGTTGTGCTCGTTGCATTGGACGCAAAGTGTTTAGCAATCATGGAAGTTCTGACGACTGTACACGTTATGGATGGAATAACCATGGGAGAAAACAATGCAACAAGACAAGAATGTGACTTTCAACCATTGAGGTTGTTATTTTTGATACCTTTAATAGTGATCACAATGCTAGCAGTACCGGGTAACCTGCTCGTCATGGCTGCCGTTCACCGAGAGAGACGACTTAAAACTCCGACCAACGTCCTTGTCGTTGGGTTGGCCGTCTCTGATCTCACCAACGGAACCCTCTCCATACCGGCTGCCTATTTTTGGTTTGTAAATTACTGCGACCAGATCGTCGTTCTTTATTTTCGTTTTATCGCAAGAACGTGCTGTGCATGCTCGGTTGTTCATCTTGTTTTAATATCCATCGATCGGTATATCTCTGTGAAAAAACCCTTGAAATACCAGTCACTCATAACGAGAAGGAGAGCGAGGAAGAGTTCGGTGATTACTATGCTGGTGATCATACCCTACATGTTCACCGTCGTCATTCTCTACCACCTCGTCGAAATTCAAAAAATCGAAGTGAACCCATTTGCATTCGAAATATTCTGGAATTACATACCTTCGTCGATGATCGCGGTGGCGATGTTGGTCACGTCGATCATCTACGGGTATGTGTTCTATCAGGCTCATAAGCTCCGGACGAGGATGTCGTCGATGATGAGGAGTAGTCATCATAAAGCATCATCAGCTCAAAACTCTAGAACGAAGCAGATTAGAGCTACAAAGACCTTAGCCTTCGTCGTCCTAGCCTTCGCCATTTGTTGGCTACCGATCTGTATCGCGTTGTTCGTCGACACAAACGGATCAAGCTACAACCCCAACCTTTCGATAGGGCCGACGATGGCGTACTATATGAACTCCTTCATGAACCCGTTGATCTACGCGCACAGGAGCAGAGACTTTCGAGGAGCCTTCAAGAGAATCTTTAGGGATGTGGTCCAATTCTTTGTTGGAGGTAAGCCTGCCATGCACCGATCATCATCAACCATTTCCACATCACAAAGACCCAGTGCTGTAGAATTCCCACCCAGTGGTGCAGACTTGACACCCAGAAGTGTCGAATACCCTGTAGGAGCAACAAATTATGTCGTTAGTAATAATGACACAGTATGACATCGAGATCATGTAAAATATGTCACATAATGCAGAGTGTGTTCATACTATGTTGGTGTTAAAATCGTATTTGAACAAAGTAACAAATTTGTAATATCTTTCTTTGTAGAGGTGTTTCAAGTAACCTCCTTTTACCAAAGGATGTTTCTTGGACACGATGGACAGGATATTTGAACCTATATTATTATCAAATTTATCCATTCACTTTTTAAAATTGTAAATGGTTAAAAAGATTATTTTTTATCATAAAATGGCATGGCCAATATTCGTTTAAATGTACGTTCGAGAGATATTTTAACTTTATGATAATACTTCTAGTTATAAAAAGATTTATTCTTTAATAGCGCATTTCATGTATGTTGACATTTCAATGCGCTTTTTAGTATACACCTTTAGGCCTACATAGTTTCATAAAATATAACAAGATCATAAAAGGAAAGCATATAAAGAAAACAATGAAGTTTTTAAAAAGAGAAACATTACATTACTTATTCCTTATTAGTACAGGGTCTTCTGACTAAATATTCTTCGACATTGGTTCCCTTAAAGGCGTTACTGCGTGAAGTGAACGCATTGAATATAATTATGTACAGTATTATGACCAGGCGCGGATCGGCCGGCGTGATTTTCAAATTTCAGCACACTACATTTTAAATTGATTTTCAAATTTGGGCCTGCCCCCTAAGAAAACCTGGACCCGCGCCTGATTATGACTAGTATACAAATACTCCACAATATTTCGTGTGCGGTATAAAGGGAATAGTGAACTCTTGGTAATCAACATAATAGTTGTTCTCAAAATGATTTTATTCTTTCTTAAACACACAGTGTGCATGAGGAACTAATCTTGATTAAATACTGATTGATTAATAATATTGAAGTGTCTTTCGCTTTCAGAGCTTTCAAAACGACAGAAGTTTGTTGAAGGCAGTGCAACGTTTAACACATGGTCTTGATTATGAATAATTGTTGTATTTTATTGGGGGGGGGGCGGTAGGGGTTGGCCAAAATGTGTTTTATTGTTTACCTAGCTGTCCAAGTGCCGATTACAATCTGGATTGGTTTCTACGACTACAAGGGTTCATTTTGTTTTGCTAGACGCACACGAAATTAGAAGAAAAATTCAATTCAATCTTTCAAAGTATACTACGGTAATGGTTTCACTTTCAGTTTCAGTTTCAAGTTTTATTTCTGCATTTTCCATAAACAATAACAAAAATAACAATGAATACATTTTAGCAATATAATGATAAGTAAAACAAGTAGTAATTCACAAATAAATAAATATAAATAATCAATAGTACAATTAATCGTATTTGAAAAGAAGGAAAAGTGGGAGAATGCAGAAGACCGGTATCGTAAGCAGAGCTTGAAAAGATACCGGCCTTACAAAAGGAGGAGAGGAGACGGGAAGAAAGAGCGGGTGAAGAGAGTGCTGTGCAAAGTAAAGAGTGCACTGCATGGTTCGATGCAGAAAGGAACTGCATTGAGTAATAAACTCAATATAGTTCCTTTTTGTATTGTCCGTTATCTATATCGTATTATACGTTGAATAAATAATACAACTTCAAATAAATACTCCAGAGCCTCGCTGTCTATGAAATAGTGTGTTAAAGGTCACTTATTATTCGGACAGTGTAACAAAACCATACGACAATATTATTATTGCAAACACGTTGGATTAATAAAGAATGTAAACCTCTTCTATTTCTTACTTGACGTCGATATTATGTGGATGACAAAACCTCTGATATCATAAGTATCTCGTCGTATAAACCCTCTCCAAATGTCCAATAATGCCTTGATATCAGTAGTGTAAACATGTTTCAGTCTTCGTGTATATATCTGACTTGGGCCTTCTATATAATTATGACGAAATCTTTGGAAATAAACACGTATTGTACAATTTGATCGAGGTTATGTGTTTTTTTTTTCTTCTGAAAGATTCGTAATTCAGGAAACGACACAAGGTTCTATTTCAATCTCGGAATAATGAACCTTCAGGTTTATGAACTTATTTTCATGTTTGGAATTATGAAACCTGCCTCATTTTGAGAATGATGACTCTTATTTCATTATCGGAATTATGAACCCTTTTTTCCTCTTCTGAACTTTGAATAGGAACAACCTATTTGGAATAACGAACCTTCGAAAAACGACATGTCACCTTTATGGTCTAGTTTGAAAGATAATATGGCATCCTGCGTATCAGTTCCATAAAACGTAGTAAATGTCCTTGAATAATCAATCATTGACCGAGTTCACCATCCCTTCAATATGTAAGACCGAACGGTAAATCAAAGCAGAGAAAACATTTCGAGCCTTGATTATTTAGAGTCACGCCACCTTATGGAGAGTACTGATTTCACACCTTAAACATATTTTGGTTGTTGGTGCTTCTTGCAGAGTAATCCTTGATCAATGCCTACGATTTAAGAGCCGTTCTTTCTTCAGCTCAAACTTTCAAGTACATTAACAAATATCAATATCAAATTGTGCTCACTGTACTTTTGTTTTGTAAAAAGAATCACAAGCTACAAAGTTGTGCATTTAATGTGATATTGATTATTAATACTTGTATTTTAATGGGCTTTCGTCTTTCAAATCACGATACAAAGTTTTACATATTGGATTTAATATATATTTTACTTTTAAATTTGAACATTTCTTTTCCCTGTCTTATATTTATTACGACGACGCTACTGTATTAACGAAATGAAAATTTGATATAGGAAACAAGGAGGCGGCGATTTCTTAAGGACAATAAGGGAGAACGTAAAAGAAAGAGAAATTAAGTCTAGCATACTTTGCTTTCTTTATGTCATTCTTTACGCTTATAGATTCACATTCTCCAGTGTTCTGTATTTTGGTATGTGTCATGGTTTAAAGACCTCGTGAAATGAAAGAGACATAAACATGATGAAAACAAAAATCAGTTTCGTATTTGGCTCATTTATTTCATCTTGAATTGCATCTTCATGATTTTCGTGAAAGAATCAGGTTGAGTGATTGCCTGTGCATGGGATTGTGACATCCTAATTGGTGTAGAGTATGTCTGTCGTAAATTATGAATATCAGATCCCATGCGTGCTATGAAGGGCGAGATAAGGGTTGTACAGATAACAACTAAATTATTCATACCCCTAACAAGTTTGGGAATTTTCAAGTACGTGAAAAATATTATTGATTCGTCCCGATTTATGTTCTTGAGCCTTGAGGGTGTGACATAATTAAAGCTTACATCTAAAAGTATTCAACAAAGGCCCTTTACCAGTACACCTTTCATTCTTGAGTTACGCAACACACGCACTCAAAAACCCACACCCACACCTACCCAACACACACACAAAATCAAATTAACAAGGAGTATGAATAATTAAATTGTTAACTGTATATCACGTAGCCCTAAACTTGTTCTACCAAGCTGGTAACTTCTTGGTTCTACCAATCACTGAATCACTGAATGCGAAATATTTAGCAGAAACACCGTTATAACATATGTGGAATATAGTACTAGTCTAATTGCCAGGTCGCGAGACCTGTATGGTACCAGTCCCCGAAACAACTAGTATCGGAAACACTTTTTGGACAGGCGGAAGGTGAACGGATGAAGATAGATGACAAAGTCAAAATATATCTTTAAGGATCATGAAACGTTCGATTGTTATAGACTCTCATTGTATTCACCAGATCAGAACTCAAAAGTATTTATCTTAGGACATATGCCATGCGCTGCTTGTGGATTATCATAAATATTATTAGGTTGAAATGAGTTCTATATTAACATACATGACACATCAATCAATCAATTAATATTGTTTTCTTTATACAGGGTAGTCTATTCAGTAAATAATAAGTGCTGTGCAAGAGAGCCCTTACAAGAGAGCTCTGTACCCAGCTATACAGTGCGTCCCAGAAAAAACGAAACCGAGAATTATCGATGTTTTATCATAACTTCATCATAATTGTAATTAATAAACGACGCATATTTGGAAAGCCTAGATCATCCTCTTTCATTTGATGCAACTCATATGATTCATATTTCACGCATGAGGGATTAAAAGCAATTTGAAGAGAGGAAACCAAAAAGTCATTTGGCGGGCGGTATCTGAATTTTAAAGAGAAAATCACATTTCTAGAAAGTTCAATTTAACCGACTCTAAATTGACCAAAAGAAAGAAACCCAAAACAAAAATAACATTGGCCTTGCGGGTTACTTTTTTTCTTGTTCAGTCTGTAGGCCTATTCAAATTAAGTTCGCCAAATCGAATAAAATGCACACGGCGTTGGGTATATTAATTTACAAATATTCTGATGATACAAATTTTATATCATCAGAATATTTGTAAGTTGTCTAATGCTAAAGTGATCCGCTTTATCACATGAAAATAATGCTGAATTGAGTATTTACCATCATTAATTACTGCCTATGAAAGTAAGCGGTCGATAAACTTATCAACCGTAACCCGGATGACTACTTCCCATTTAATAGGAATAATACAACTTGCTTCGGTACCCAGGTACACCATTGAACCGACTCTATTTTATTAGCTGCCCCAAAACAAGAATTTTGGCCTTGCGGGCAACTTATTTTCTTCTTCAACGGTTTATAGGTCTAATAACGCTCTTGTGTTGGTGTTGCTTGGGGTATTATGCTGCCCCCCCCCCCATGACAAAACGGCATAACATACAATTTTTTCAAAATGCATTTTTTGGGCTTTTGGTACTTATTACACATGTTAAACCATTTTTTTGAATTTTTAAAGTGTCACTATTCATAATTAATTAGCATGTCTAAATGGCATAACAGCATGTTAAAGGCTTTTAAAAGAACACGTTTTGCTTTATGTCTCAAAAACTTCAAAATGTCTGTTATGCTGTTTTGTCATGGGGGGGGGGGCAGTATAGGGCTCTTCTTACGACAACGTATACAAGGCCTATACGTACTCTTGCATGTTATAGAGGATTGTATCTCGTTGTACACATCAGAAATGCATTTCATTCAGGGCATTTGAACAAAGAGTCCATCATATACCTCAAACATTAGCTCAAGAGTGTCAATAATCCGCGCTAACATCTGTTTATTCTTAGTGTGTATCCTACAAAACAGCAGCAATACTGGGAGTGAAACAGAAGTATACTCCACAGTATTTGCTTAATTATGACACACCCGTTAAACTTTAATACTCGGGCATACTTTGCAGTAAAACTTCTTTCCGACGGGAAGAAAAGAGAATAAAAATCAAAACTTCCATGAAACATGTTCAAGTGGAGACTACGTCTTCATTCGAGCTTAAGTTTCTCATGATATCTCAATCTTTGATTCAACGAGAATTTTAGACAGTAACCTATGAATCGTCATTATCATTACACATGTCAGAGTTATGTGTATACCTTATTCAATTTAATCTTTTCCCGGTATTTCCATTGACAAACCACTGTATGCATAATAGACCCATTACATCGCAAACTACCTTTTAATGTCTGCTGGGTAACCTAGTTGCACTAACGAGACCGACATCGGACCGACATCATATCAAACAAAATAATGGACAACATTTCGGTCGGTTTGTCGGTATGGCTGGTGTTTGGGCGATATGAAAGGTATGTACAGAATAACGACATACTATTTGTCTGGGTGAAATACCTCAGTCACACCAACGAGACCGACACCAGACCGACAACGAGATCGACACCAGACCGACACCAGACCAACACCGGACCGACACCGGACCAACACCAGACCGACACCAGACCGACACCAGACCAACACCAGACCGACACCAGACCAACACCAGACCGACACCAGACCGACACCAGACCAACACCAGACCAACACCAGACCAACACCAGACCGACACCAGATCGACACAAAATATTTCATTGTTACAAATGGCCTCGACAGAAATAATCGTCTGGTTTGGGGGATTCTTTTACTAAAACTGACATGTTGTCAATAGAGGCGACACGTGGAGCCTGACGTAGTATCAGCGGAATAACCATTTGATATCAGAGACTGAAGCTTTCGGTATATATTATGGCCAAAAATTGGTCGGTTCGGAATTGGTTTTGCAGTGGGACTGAGAGCATAATATTCAGATTAACCAGGGAGATGTCAGTGGATTAATCACACTGATATATTTGTTTAGGGTGTAATTGAAATAGCCACTGCCATCTTGTAAACCCTTAGACGTCGCGTAGCTTCTTGGATGGGTCAACGTCATTAGCGATGGATTTATGCTCATAATCTTAACACATCGCATCGTTTGATTGAAGAGCCATTAATTGCCATGGCTACCGAAGTGTGTCAATTAGATATAGTGTTAATTATATATCTTACTTGACCCGTAGCATTTCAATGATGAGTGATTATTACTGGGATGGTGGAAGGATGAGATTCTTCTTTCGGGAATTTAACATACATTGACCCCTCTCTCTAAAGAGAAGATTATCAAGTATTGGATGGAGTCGACTCATCCATTTTTGAAGGTTTAGAAACAAATTCAAAATATGCCTCCGTTTCCCGTCCAAAGAAGAGTTCACCAGAGTTTATCATTATTTCATAGGATGCACCGCTGCATTTTACATATATCTACATAATGTGATGATTTTGATGATTTAACAATTATTGATATTGTAATTTAATCATTCATTAGCGCATTTGGGCATTATTTGGTACCATTGTAACCCTTATGGTGATGTACTATAGATATTCCTTACTGTTTTATAAAGATTTAAAATAAGCGAGGGATGTTGTTAGTATATCTTTATCCTAATATTACTTCTCAATATTTGGGATCCTGACGCCCCTCCCCCCCCCAAAAAAAAATCCCCAATTGTAACGAACAGAAACACTTACTCAATAAGAAAACAAACAACTTTTTTTAAAAACATCATTTTGAATACTATCATTCCTGTTAACGATAGTTATTTTGCCAGAAAACTTTAGCATGTTTGAAGTACACTAGAGTTTCAAGCAACATTTATAATAAATGAACACTTACAAGAATAACGCGTGTAATCAATACATATACTATTGATGTCATGCACATTGGCAGTTCATGTATACGTGAAATAATAGCTAAAACACATGCAAAAGAAGATATAATTACAAAACATTTACGAGTAAAAATATAATCGTCTGTTGTAAATAATTACATACGATTTTAAATCTACAGTATAACAAGGTTTGTATAACTTCGAGGTGTCGTCGTACTTTATGTACTATCACTCGCTGACACTAAAAAATGATAACAACACTTCAATTTTATGACATGGCAGGTAGTCTGATTGTTAGGATACCATGGTTATACAAACTAGATGCTTCCGATCGTTATTTTTTACCAGAGTGCGTGTGTTCATTTCCAAACTAATAAATCTGAATCTTGATTAAAAGTTATGACTAACCTGGCTCAACCAAATTTATACTGATATATTGTATACAAATATTATGAATCATGCTTCGTCATTTGATACCAACAAGTTTCATAACCAACAATGTAAACATGAAATGTAATGTGAAATTCATGGCTAACCTGCGCAAAGTATACTTCGATATAATTTTTGTTTACATTAAATGAAGTTTTCTTATTAATTTGTTCAGGGAGCAATGGTGGGGTTTATTCACAAGCATCTATACCGTCTTCTTTAAATCTCTTTTGCTGGTCCTATAGGCCATTCGCCGGCAGACAATGTTGTAATCAATTCTATTCCAGACACATAGGTTTCAGTGGTGGAGTGAGGTTCGAAGTATCAGAATCATGTAGGGGCGGGGGCATCAGTCTTACTTGGTGGATAAAGTGACAATTAAAGGACCATTAATGTACCAGGGGTTGTTGGAGGCGGGTAAATCGTCGTTTTAAATTGTACTCTCCCTCGTTTTTTTCCCTCTTTTTTCCAGTCTCTAATTGCCCCCCTTTTCAATCTGGGGAATGGCCCCCCGAACCCGTAGCTTCGTTGATGTATGTTTTACAGTGAAACACGAAATATGGAATATAATGTATGTACTGGTAGAAACATTTCAATCAGAGCAATCGCCTTTACCACAAAAATATTTATTCTTTTCTGGTCGTGTTTCTCAGCGATACATCATNAATATAGAGAATACCTGACAGTTTAATAATCAGAAAGATTATCTTTGCTGTAAACAGTATTAAGAAGCAAATCTCAAGCAATAAATATTGCTTTCCTGAGTTGCATGGTCTCAAATTACAGAAACACATGTGGTATTCACACGCGCGTAACGGTCATAGGAAGTGATTTATATCTTAGATCACGACGATGCACTGGTGTTCGATGTCCTCCAGAGATTAAGCTTGCTCGCACGTGACTTAAGATCAGGTGACTCTCCCTTGTGAATCTCATACCTTCGTCACACCGATAAACCGTATATACTGCTATTAGGGGTAATGTAAGGTTTCGTTTGGTCTGTTTCCGGTCTGGTGTCGGTCTTTTCGGTACAACTATAATGTATTAATTGGCATGCACATTTTTGTACAAACGCCTTTTGCTTTCAATATTGCCATAGGCTTATAGGATCGCAAAGACTTACCAAAAATCAACTAAACTGTAATTTCAGTATTGTATTACCATTATAAATCAAAATTTGGATTACGTAATATGCCATTGTAATGTTTACACGTAACAAAATGCGAAGGACAAGACTATTGCAACTGCATTAGGTTTTGTTTTTTGTAAGTCTATGTGAGTGTGTTGATTTAGAAGTGAGTGTTTTGTTGTTGTTGTTGTTATTGTTTAGATTGGGTTTGTATTTAAGATCAAATCCAAGAAGTAAAAATCTGCTTTATATATTTTGATATGCAAGAATAGAGATGAAATTGTATTGTAGACCTATGCCAAATATGAGACGGTGTTTGAAAGGCCATAATTTGCAAACTGATTGGACTAGTTTCAAATAAGTTAAAGTATATTAAGATGTCAATCGATATGACCAATCCAGTATCATAATTGTCTCAATGGCCATGACCATCAGCTTCCGAAAAACGGCCACAGGTCATCTCGAACATGCACACAATTACGTTCAAACTTGTATCGTCACTAGTATCAGATGTAGGATAGATAGTGGGGGGGGGGGGGGGGG
>BEXV01002388.1:22609-43577 GCA_003118195.1 Hemicentrotus pulcherrimus
GGGGGAAGGGGTGAGGGACGGGCAGGTGCCTGGGGGGCATATTATTCATGTATTAAAGTTATGCCAGGGAAAGGGGAATCCACCAATGGTATAATTAATGAATATGTAACCAAGTAAACAATTACTTTTCATAATCAGAAAAGCATCCCCAAAATCAATCTTGGACCTCTGAGTCAAGTTCCTACTTTGGTGAGAATTGCAGAACATCTGCAATAGGACACAATGTTCGTTTACTAGAGGCTTCTCAAACCATGGACCTAATAGATAGATGATAGATATATGTTTCAAAGTCACAAGGAAGTTTCTCCTTACCATTTATCATCGATATGATTGGTGCTAATTAGACTAGTGCTATTCCATGAATAAACTTGTAAGGATGAGAGTTGGACCTATTAACACACCCTTGATTTGATTACCCAATGACAAATGGTCCACACTCTCTCCCTCTCCCTCTCATTCTCTTTCTCTCTTCCCCTCTCACCCTCTCTCTCTTTCTCTCTCTCTCTCTCTCTCTCTCTCTACATATCCACAAAATTTGTAATTCCAATCATAAATATCTTGATAATCAGACAGGCGATCGGCTTGTAAAGCTCATGGGGTTCCTGACTGACCTAAAGGTTTATAATTATCATTGCAGCATGAGCTAACTCCAGAATTTTGTTTCAGAATCTGAAACAAAGTTACTTAATCCCTTTAATCTCTATGCCTTGCACAAAAGGGTAATTGTGATGTACATTTCTTCTCCAAATATAGATCTACACTCCCAATGAAATTTGATTTAGAGAAAGGGAAAATTCAGAGTCATGACTAACTTTAACAAGCAATGGGTTTTTCCACATTCACTCGTTATGTTTATACCTTTATGTTCATCAGTTTGGTTGGTTGTTATTTCCTATTTCACAGGATGACTAAGGATAATTGTTGGTATTGTGGTCTAGGTAACAAAGTTGATACAATTATACAAATTATGTTGAAATAATTTCAGAAAAGAACACATAGAAACTACCTTGATTGTGTAACTATATTTATAAAGGCCATGTCATTCTAGCAGTCAGCCTTGTGCCATAGAAATATGGGACATTTTAAGACATGTTTTTAATATCAAATAATATAGCAAAACAAGAGATAATCAGTAGTTATCAGGGATGTTGAATTGCCTTGCATTAAGATCAGATTTCAGATCATATTTCATATAAACTGAACACCAGATTAATATAAAGGCCTCAAAATATATTTAAAATTTGTTTTCTGGTGTCATGGCATGAAAAACTGATATATGTATATTAAAGATGATGATATACAATTTCTTGAAATTGATGGATTCATGTACCTACAAAACAAAAGACGAAGTGTCTTTATTCTACTTTCAAATTGATTTCTATTTTCTACTACATGGGTTATACTATGTTACAAAGGTTTAACATCTATTATGAAGTGATGTCATTGTGTTTTTATAATCATTACATCTTGAATAGATATGTTTGATTTTAAGTAAGTTATGGGGATTCATTTCCAGAGACAGTTCATCCATATAAAGAAATAGGTCAAATTCTTTGTTCATATCTATCTAAGTTCATGAAATATTTTTTTGCATTAAATCACAACACAACAATTAAGGATTTGCAAGATAGAATGGTCTTTTGCCACTAAATTAGATAGTTAAAGCTGTAATGTGAGAGCTCATCTCACACAATGTATGTCAAATCCTTGCAATATGCAAACCAAGTCAATATCAGTTTTTTACTTTATTAGATTATTTCAAATTCAATGTCCAACAACACTCTATCCATATTGAATTATAATATTGCTGATCTCAGTTCTAATGCATGATTAGCTGAAACAGATGATGAATACATTGAGGCTGTTATGCAGGAAACTTATGGAAGTCAGGTAAAATAATCAGTAATTTATCATAATTTGGATGTCTACTGTCAGAAATAAAGGACATAATAATGATCGTTGGACAATTGTAAACCCATCATGACATTGTTTTACGAGGGGGTCTGCATGAGGGAGTTTAAATGACCCATTCCTGAGGGGTCCTGTTTTCTTTTCATCCTTTATTTCTTGCTTTTCTTTCTTTCTATTACATATTCCTTTTTTTTCTTTCTTCCATTTCTTTTCTTTCTTTTATTCTTTGTTACATTCATTTTATTTCCCCATTTTATTCTTTTGTCTTGCTTTCAAAATATTTATGAAGCTCTTTCTTTTGAATGCTGTTTATTAGTTTTAGAACATGAAGAGCGTTCATGATATGACAAATGCCTTACAATATGCTGGCCACAATCCATCATACATGACATTCTCATTACCAGAAAGCACTAGAATATACAAGAAAAATGTTGTTATGAAACTGTTTTGGCTTATGCCACCTTAGAAATATGAAACCCAGACACATAATTAATTCATATGTTTTGATGAAAGCAAGTTTCATATGAGTAGCTAAAAATCTACTCTGTTGCATAAACTCTCTACTCCCACTGATCATGTTTAGTGTATTATGATGGACTGCACAATAAAATACTTTGTAAGCTATTTATAGAAGGCAAAGCAGTTTCTTTTCCTTGAGAGGTAATAAGTATCATTATATATACCTTAGAAAGATAATAATGGCTCATGTATGGTTGTAGGTAGGGTATAAGAGGAAAGGTAGTAGGTGCATAACAGAAAGTAGGGTACTTCAGATGAAAAAAAATACATTGTTGCCAATAAAGTTGAAATAATTTTTGTAATACCTCTTATCATCACCATCTACTAACGAAATTGCCAATTTGAGATTTGCATAGCTACAGTGATCTCACATCTTAAACATTCATAACTCTCTTCTATTGGTCCGATTTATTTCAAACTTACGCCATTCTGTTTCCCTTGTTTTTCTTTTTTCGTTATTTTTCTGTTTTCATACAAATGAACTTCTCGTGAAGGTTGGATTACCGCCTTACCGGTACCCTTTTAATGAATAGATTGTTCCTTTGTTTTGTCTGAAAATCATATTGAAGAAAAGAATTAGTGCTCTTTCCTAATACATTATGCAATATATCATAGGTCATGAAAAACGTGATATTGTAATTATGAAACGGTGACAAGAGAGTGTCTCCAGTCTAAACCTGGCACATAACAAGAAGATTTACCAAACATGCTTGATGTGTAAAACAGATGGTGATTAGCATAAGGCAATGGCAAGGTTATCAAGGCATCAGCTAAGCATGGCCATTGCCATGGTGATACATAATTTTCAAACCAGGTATGCGGATGAGAAATTGAATAAAGGACAATCTAGTCTGCTGATCAAAACAACAGACAGAGGCAGTTCTTAGTACCAGGGAGGTGTATGTAACAGAAAGGATAAGCAAAAGTGTGTTGTGACAAATATATACAGAGAATGTAGAATAGTTCAAATACCAATGAAAGGAACTTGGATTTTGTTTTTGTTTTTACATGACTGCTAAGAAAGCATGAGTATGCTTGTAAGTATAAGCAACCAGGGGACTGACGGCTTTTAGTCCCCTCCAAGGGTCTTGGTAATAGAAATAATGTCTTACCAAAGGGTACAAGCACATGGACTTGGGTTTTGAACCTGGGGTTTCCTGGTTACGAGACCACTGCTCTACCACTGAGCCATATGGTGCTTCCATTTAAATGATTGTGCTATTGAGTGTAATGGTATTAAGACCATTACGACTTACAAGATCGATCAATATAGAGTTATTATCATGATAATGAGTGAATATTAGGAGCTTGACATAATGACAGCATTTAACTTGAATAACAGTCTTTATTAGAACCTCTTATCGGAAAGCAGTTATTAAAAGCCTTAGAAATTAGAAAATACGAAGAGAGTCCAAGATACATGTAACTGATCCTTTTTTTGATAAGGCATGGTCAGACATGACAAGATGAAAGGGGATCAAATAAACTCCCACTCAGACTTTTCACCTGTTTGAAATTAATATCTGGCTCTTATTTTCCTCCTGCGTAGGTCAAATTGCTGCAAAGTCATAATTAAGAGTATCAGCCTGCAGGCATAGCTGCTAATTAGTCTAATTTGATTTGAGTGATCGTACCGAAGAAGTGATTAATGGAGACCACGTCTCTCCTTCTCTCACTTAACATGAAGATTATGAAGGATTACAATGTTTCCATGCCCAGACGTGGCTCTCTTCACCTATATGCCACGGATCGGTTTAAGTCTCATATTATAGGTTAATCTTTGAGGATCATGGGCTCTCTTTCCTTTCTTTTTTTTCTTTCTGTCCCTATTTTTCTGACCCAATTTCTTTCTCCCTTTCTGCATCTTCTTTTCTGTATCTTTTCTTTATCATGCTCCTTATATACCCCTGCTCACCTATCCTCCCATCTCACTGTGTCTCTCTCTGTCTTGCTCTCTTCTGTCTTTAACTTTAAATGCCACAAGTGCTGTATTGAATAGTACCATTGTATTGTATCATTAATTCAGAAGATTGCAAAAGGTGACCAAGAAAGAGAAGGAAGAGTGGAGGGTTACTGAAATGCAAGTGACGGTTATGAGCTCTGATAAAATGCATAATTAACAGCCTCATTTCTTGATATATTTTATCTTAGAGAAGTAAGAAAACAGAACTATTAACAACGAAACTATCCACATCCTTACCAAGCAAGCTTAATTGTTTTCCTTTCTAAGTACATGTATGTACAAAATGGATTTGTCCTGATTAATTCAATGTTTCTTGTGAATGCGACATAATAAAGCTTCCATCTAAAAGCATTCAACAAGGGCCCTAATTCAACCTGTCCACCCTTCATTCTTGAGTTACAAACCACAAAAAAATATCAAATTTACAAGGGGTGTGAATAATTAGTTCATAACTATATATAATCCTTCAGCTCAGTCTTTAGTTGAGATTAAGGAGGAAGGGTGGTGGCACGTAAGGGGATTTAAATTTGTCATCTCGTTGATTGAGGCACAGATCTACTATTCTGTTTCCTTCAAGAAATGATCGAGGGATGTAAAATGGAAACTTTCCTGGTCCAGACACTTGCACAACAACCTTACACCAAACTAGAGGGTCTGACTGACCTTCCAAATATCCGGACCAGATAGTTGAAACGAATGTAGGACACATTGAATTTGTGTCAAGAATTTTAGCTTTGCTAAGGATACGGTTTGTGACAAGGTACCACATATCATACGGTATCAGTTTGGAACACAGTTTAAACTCAAGTCTCAAGTCTGCTGACTTTGAACAGAAATGCTGCTCTTGTCAGAGGCCAAAGCAACCATTATACTGTACCTATAGGCCCTACTGGACAAGACGTTATGTACATCAAACCGTAGGCTTGGCCCTAAAATGTATGCTGTTTAATGAGATTGTGTTCGTCTTGTCTGTTTGTAATAGGTTCAGTTGTCATACCTGAATATTGAGATTTTTTATGACAATTTTTTTCTTCTGAAATGATGAGAAAATTAGAACGTAAAGAAGTTAAAATGTCAATTTTGGGAGCTGGTTAGGTTATAATATTTTCATGAGAAGTATAATCCTTGAAAAGAAATAGGAATACCTATTGATATACCTAAACTTTGATTTTTGTTGTTGCAAGTAACACTGTGGCTTCAATCTATCTGATATAACAAATATTAATATATTAAATTCACTTTTATGCCTTTTGCAACACACATTTCCTTTATACTCTGTAAGTGACGACACTATTAAACTATGGCCCATAATTGTTTAATTTTAGTGGCTTTATTAGGCCACAATTTTCAGTTCAATCAGTATTTGTCAAAGCAGGCCAGTGATGTCCAGGTGACTTTCCCTCCGATGGTGAAGGTTGTAATATTGATTTTAATACCATGTAATTATGGACTAGCGAGGAGGCATGAATGTTATTGAACCAAGTCACAAGGTCATCCTTGTTTTATTCAAATTCATCAAATATGTAGGGCTCCTCCTGTCACCCGAGCATGGCTCAGAAACTGTAATTATACTTTGGCTAAAAAGTGCAGTGCTGATCATTTTTGTGATATTCTTGTTTCTTGTGATAATGTATCTAAGAATCTTATTTTTGTGATTAACTCTTTGGATGGGGCTAACCATATTGGTATCATAACTCTTTAGTAATAAATAAAATAATCTTTGGTCTAATTATAATACAACTGAAATAAGCAATGTAAAATGCTTGGTTATTTCTGCGGCATCATAATAACTCAAAGATTAGGCCTATCCAGAATTGATCAGGCTCTCACAGTATTAAAAAATAGAAAACTCATTTTAAAATTCAAGTTCAAACATAAAATTAAGAGCAAGAGAAAGACAGATTTGATTTAAAAGCTATCTTTTAAAAGAAATTATTTATCAGAGAGCAGGTTGTCGGGCATGTCACCAGAAGGGGAAATGGATAAGAGTCTATGGGGAGATATATGTGCATGGCATATGTAGATTGGACTTGGTTCAACGTACTTATTCTGCATTGCTCAATAGCTCGCTTGTCTGTGACACAGTTCATTTGCTCTCTAAATTGGCAATAAGTTGGACAAATGAACGGCACGAGATGGTAACAATTGAGCAAGATGCGGTAGCGCTTGCTGCTAGATCGATCTCAAGGTGGAAGAAGGCAAGAGTTTGAGAGAAGAGCCTAGCTAGAGGGGAAAAGGTCAGGAAAAAGTCATTTTCATCCTTCAATACTGCTGTACTTTATAGAAATCTTGAAGAAAAATGGAAGATAGGTAGATAGAGAGAGAGGAAGAGAGAATGGAGACATATGGATAGAGAGACAGAAATTAATAGAGAGCAATAGGGAAAGAAAAAGGAAAACATGGAAAGAGTGAGAGAGGAAAATAGAGAGAGTGAGAGAATAGAAACAGAGAGGACAGAAGAAATAGAAATAAAAGATATAAGGAAGAGAGAGGGGAAATAATATAATTATGATTTGCAGCAGAAAATGTAGCAAGACAAAACTTCCAGGGAGAAAGAGGGAGATGAAGAATAGGGGAATGACAAAAACTAAAACAAACATGTAACTAGAGGAATCTTACATTTAAGAAAACAGCTGAGGGGAGACATCAAGTTTATAATCAACACTTATTCATGATCACAGATAAAGATGTTTATATTCCTCTGTTGTATTTGTATACTATCGACCTTTCAGTTTTACAGCTGTTTGGATAGACAAAGTTCACAAAGTTGTTTACTCACATGCAGACATACAAGAATGGTCTGTAATTGCCAGATTAAGTCAAAGTCAATTAATGCATACAAACAGAATCAAGATATGCAGACCCTGTGCCAGTTTGTTAACTTCAATTGAATTGAAATGACTAATGTGCAAATACTACTGTGTGAACAATTGTTCCTATTTACTCACATTGCATGCTATATTGTACAAAAGTAATTTCTACAAATTTCTACCTGAATAAACTGCATGTCTACATAGTCATAATGCAAGTATTTTTTCCATCTTATTGTGGACTTTGTTCACTGAATAGTTTGTGGCTGGTAAATATGAGACACTGTTTCCATCTAAGCAGGATATTGATACAAAAGGTGTATACTTTATATTTTGCAATGGTTTTTTTTATTTTCCACTTTGTGTTTGGTTGAATTGATTATGAATAACACAAATTCCAAATGCATGTAGGCCTACATTATGTGTGTCCTTGTCACTGTTTCTACCGTTGATCTCTTTGAGTGTAATGGTCTCTCTTTCTCCTTTCTCTTTGATTGATTTACATCATTTGAACGAGAAATATTTCCTGTATTTTTTCCTTGCTTTACACCTCTTTCTCTCATTCTTCCTCTCTCACTCTCTCATTCTTCCTCTCTCACTCTCTCATTCTTCCTCTCTCACTCTCTCATTCTTCCTCTCTCACTGTCTCACTCTCTCATTCTTTCTCTCTCTTTCTCTCTCACTCTCTCATTCTTTCTCTCTCACTCTCTCATTCTTTCTCTCACTCTTTCTCTCTCACTCTCTCTTATTCTTGCTCTCTTATTCGTGTATGTAATTCTACAAGAAGTACATGATGTTGCGTTATCATTCTTTCTCTCTCACTCTCTCTTATTCTTGCTCTCTTATTCCTGCTCTCTCTCTCTCTCTCGCTCATTGTCTATTCCTCTCACTCTCTTCCTGTATCTCCTCTCTCGTATAGTTATTTCAATTGTTTACTGGCTTAGTCACTGTTTTTTTCTCCCGATATTTTTTTCTTCTCTCACTCTGAAATTCCCTGCCAGTATTTTAGATCCACTCATATCCATTGCTTTTAATATGCTTCATATGAATATTTCTTTGGGAATAACTCTGATGTTCAAATATGAATGATAAGAGAGAAGAACTGAGCGTGCAGCAATGCCATATGAGCATGTTTAAGAAATATCTTATAATCAGTCGTGCATAACTTTTATTGCTTCAAATGAAAGAAACAGCATTGAGACCTTAAAGTCTCAATATACAATGTACGTGTATGTAATTCTACAAGAAGTACATGTTGTTGCGTTATCATAGAAAGCAGATAGATTTTAATACCAATGTTTTGCAGATTAACAACTTTGATTTCTGTATGTATGTGAATGAAATTTAGAAGGAGCAAAGATAATTAATAAAACTGTAAATGAGCATACTTCCTTTAAATGTAAGTATGTTGAGTTTAATGTTGACAGATGTTTCCCACGTACCAAGGCTTTGTTATGACGGGCTCTTATATCTACCATGGTAACTGTGTACATGTATGTCAACGTACTTTTTCCTACAGCTGGCTAGGGAATTAAGGGAGGAGGGGCGGGCCGTAAACCATCTCAAAAATTTGCTTTCATTACTACGTGTCAGCCGTATGCATCAAACCTTATTCATGAGTTAACTGTGTTAGGGCTACATGAGGTTCAACAGAATATACCAATTTCTTGAGCAAATAAGGGTGGAGGTTAAAGCAAGAGGTCTCTGTCACCCCAAGTGAGAGGGCAGTGTTAAAAGAGTCCTATATCATCAGTAAGTGCTTTACCATGAATACTGGAAATATACTTTTGAGGTCTTTTCCTCTTGGAATGAAAAATGATTAAAAATGATGCTTTATAAAAATAAATGAATGTTCAATTATTGCTACGATCTGTTTCATGTTTTCATGGATGTAATGTAAAATATGCCTATAATGTGGAAGGGTAGATATGATTACTTGCATTTCCAAGAACTATTGATTATGTTCATTCCTTCTAAATTTTATTCACATAATCAATATTCAATATGTTTCCTGAATTTGTAACAACAATACCAATAACTGCACAGTCCAGTCAAGAAGTTTTTTTTTCTGTTTACATTTTATTACTTCCCTAATACTTTAACATGTATATGTCCACATGCTGTTTGTATGCAGTATGAACTTTACTGCATACATAAAACTTACAGGAAAGTTACAAGTTACTTTCTAACAGTTAAGAAATATAAGAACTTTTAAATGGCTTACAAGAAGAACAACTTTCAGAACTCTTCAACAATAATTAACTCTGTCCTAACTGCACAAATCAAGAACATTGAATTTCAACACATGTTCACATGAAAACATGTTAAGATGGACATTAAAGTCAACATGATAAAATGTTTTTAGGAATAAACTGAGAACTATTAAGAAACACATTTATCAGGTAAACTGTCACAAATAACACATCCTTAGAAGACATTATATGGATTAATAATGTACAAATGTAATCAAATGTAATCTTTGGACTCTAATAATACTTGGCTAGTGTCAAATGAAGTGTGGGACACATAGATGTATGAGTGGGACTAAAATGAGCAAGGTGATGCTATACATAAGGTACATTAAAATTATTCGACTATTAAATGTGTGATTTACAACGTTCAAAATCATATACCGGTATGTAATAGAGCCTGGTGAAATATTTTTGGAACTTTTTATGCATCTTAAAGTTGTCAACTAATTGACAAAATTTTTATCCGCTTGTACATGAAGCAATATCAGTTGGTTACATAAATGAATACAATGATTTTAGATGTCTGTTTAGAGCCCAAAGAGTTAAGGTCCTTTTTGCTCTGATGTGTAGCATGCCTTCAATCACAAGGGGAGTGTTTCATAAAGACTAAAATCATGGACCTAGGTCCATGCTAAGATCAACTTAAGTTGGACTTGAGTTATGGCAGGTGATTTACGCCCTTAAAGAGTCTTCAGCCAGATGTAAAATTAGAGGGGAATTTTTTTATAGAAATTATGATCTTTACTTTAGATAATGCTTTTTCCTTCAATAAAATACCAACAAAAATGTGAATTCTGTAGATTTGTGATGTCCCTTGAGAGACTAATGGTGAGAGCAACCAGTGGCATGAATAGCTAGTTCAAGTCCAACTTAAATTGATCTTAGTCTTTTTGAAACACCACCCAGGAGAGCCAAAGCCAAAGCCCCTTCATAGCCTACAAACTTGATACACATTATACGAGTCCTTGCTACAGGGTACCAAAGACAACCATACAGAGTACAAACAAACAGACGGAAAGGACTTTTGTCCAGGTATCATCAAGGAGACAAAGAGTGATGTAGTATGTTCTTTGGTTGATTATTTGTATATTTACATTCTCTTCCATTAACACATAGCCCTTTAACTGAATCCTAATTCAAACAACATTAATGGTAAACAGAGAGATGTGAACCAATGATCTCTTTTCGTTTATTTAATACTCAACTAACACCATGTCCATTTTCTTGATGTAAACTTTACATTATTAACTACCAATACTTGTAATGGAATATTCTCCACAACTGCAGAAAAGGTATTATAGAACTCAATCTATGCTGCAGAACAAACACTTAAAAATACACCTTAAGTACAGTTCGGTTTCTACCACCACTGATTATCATAACAACATAACATTGTGCTTTATAAAGTAGACAAATTTAGAATGAGATGTTCATTAATCTTGACATCAAAATGGCAAATGCTTTAACAAGTACAATGCAATGACGAAAGAAGTTACAAGCTTTTGATTATGGAGTTGCATTTTTCCTTTGATAAAAACATAAGTATGGTACAAAATTAAGAACTTACTAAACTACCTACAATCATGATACATGGTTGTCAATGGGTTATATATTGATAACATGATATCTCTAAAATGAGATGATTGACATAAATGGAATATGCCAGAAACTTTTTGGCACTTAAGTGAACTACACATTGCTACAAAACATACAAAAACTTAAAAGACATTCATGTAATAACATTGAGTAGGATTTCAACTTTAATTTTGTCATAATCAGTTTACAGCAGTTTACAATGTTACACTTACTACTGGCTTCTTGGCATGTATGTACAGCAACTAGAAAGCACCAGATAAATATATACAGATCATTTACATTCAGAAGAAAAAAATCATCACTGAGTGTACACTTGCTGATTCTTACTTCATTATGACAATGTCATCATCTAGTTTACACAATAACATATCAATTGTTTTTGTCATGGTTTCTAATTCTAAAGTTTAAAAGATCACAAGTTAGCTGAAAAGACAAAAGATTATCAATACTTACTGAAAGGAGGTCAATGATATTTCGTTAAGGGGGCAGTGCAAAAGGTAAATAATACCAAAAGATGGTGATAATCTCTTTTTGAATGAGAAGATTAGTGACAATAAAGAGAGATTTATAGAAGTCATTACACTCAATACAGTTATTGGAATCATCTAAATTCGTCATTGTCTGAATTTCAGTCAGAGTAATACAAATGAAAAGCAAGAAAAAAGGCAAGAAAACATTTGTTTGGAGGATAAACATGAAGGGAAGTGGCATCATTTGATGACCAATGATATTAACAAGATCTTGAACTTAAAAAACAAATTGGAGAAGGAGAAGAGAGAATGTTTTGATACTTACTGTAGCACTACAGAAAAACTTGAGCAGGAGAGACGAATAGGGAGGAAGGGAGAAGAGAAGAAAGAGAAGTTAAGGCTTTAGGATCCAGTGTGCTGAGGTCTAGTAGCCTGGTGCAAGGCAAGGCCTTGGATAAGAGCCAGACCTTGATGAGCCAGAGGAACCTGTAGGGGTCCAGAATGCTGCAGAGCTTGAGGGCTCTGTCCCTGATGCGACACAGGAACCTGGTGTGGTGAGGATCCATGATGAAGTCCTGGCTGTGCTGCCTGGCTTTGATGGAGGAGAGCCAGGGCTGGATGCGGCTGCTGTGGAGTCTGCTCTTGAAGCTGGGACACCACTGTGGGTTGGTGTTGAGAGAGCACAGGAGACTGGTGTCCTGTAGTTCCTTGGTGCTGGAGAGCTGTGGTTTCCTGATGCTGCGCTTGTTGTGGCTGCTGCTGTTGCTGCTGCTGTTGTTGCTGTTGTTGCTGCTGTTGTTGTTGCTGCTGCTGTTGTTGTTGTTGCTGCTGTTGCTGCTGTTGTTGTTGCTGTTGTTGTGCAGCAGCAGCTGCAGCAGCATCCTGATGCATCTGAACAGCCTGTTGTGCAGCCTGTCTTGCTTCCTGTCTAGCCTGCTCTTGTCTAGCTGCCTCCTGCCTTGTAGCCTCCTGTCTGGCTGCATTCCCACGGCGTCCTCTTCCTCGACCCTGTCCTGGCTGTGGACTCTGCAGAGGTTGACCTTGCTGTCCGGATGGACTCTCTGCTGGGTTTGGTGACATGTCATCTGGCTGATGAGGAGGGCTCTGCAGGTAGAAGGGTAGGAAGCGACTGCCACAGTCCAGCTCCAATTGACGAACCCTCAGGTAAACAGCCTCAGTAGGAGAAGGAATAAATGGAGGATCTCCAGGCTGTTGGGCTTTCAATTTGGCTTCTACCTGACGGCCCTGCTGTACCATGTACTTCCAGCAGTAGCGAAGATCTCGGATGGTTCTAGAAAGGAAAAATAGGAATTAGGGACAAAGTGACTGCAATCTTTGTTTTAGTGTAAATGTAACTGTAATTTGATTTCTTTTTGGTGAAAGTTTAAACAAAATACTATATATCTAAAAAGCTTTGCAATAAGTTTAATAGAGGATGGAACAATTTTGTCAAACAGGCAGTGCATGTATTTTGTGAACTGCTAAAATATGTGAAAGTTAATAAATTTCCAGAAAACCAAGAAGTATTTGGGAAGAAACCTAGTGCATTAACAGATGAAAGAAACTAAAATCAAGGCTGGTTATTTAAATCAGTGAATCTTGGAAGATCTCTAGAATTAAATTTATGTTTTTTTTACCTTTTAGTAACTGCTCTAGGGTCCTCTTTATAGTTGTCATGTATCTCTTTCCATGCTCCATCTTTACGTACCTCACAGGTCAGTGCCTGAAATCTTTGTTTTAGTGTAAATGCAATGGTAATTAGAAAAATTTCTATCTAAAAAAAGCTTTGCAATAAGTACGATGGAACATGGAACAACTTTGTCAAACAGGCAGTACATATATTTTGTTCTACTGCTGAAATACGTGAAAGTTAATAAATTTTCAGAAAACCAAGAAGCATTCGGGAAGAAACCTAGTGCATTAAAGGATAAAAGAAACTAGAATAGAGGCTGGTAATTTAAATCAGTGAATCTTGGAAGATCTCTAGAAAGTCATGGCTTTTACCTTTGAGTAACAGCTCTAGGGTCCTCGTTATAGTTGTCATGTATCTCTTGCCATGCTCCGTCTCTACGAAGCTCACAGGTCAGTTCAGGACCGGTCAACATGACATCAGACCATCGGTTAGTGACCAGCTCCAGGAGCAGCTCTTTCTCGTAGAGCTTGTAAACGGTTCGTTTGCCGCGCACCTTCACCGGTGGCAGGTCTGTGATAGGCATAGACATACCTGAATTCAGGATAGTCAATGTTAGGGGAGGGTGAATTCATGCATGTTAAATAAACTTATCAAAATCATAGTGAAAATGGAAAAAAATCAACAGCTAAGTGGGAAATGTTGCATTTTAGTGCACAGAAATTTCTTGTCATTGTAACTGATTACACTTACGTATTTTATTGAAACATATTTGTGGCTTACACCCAGTAAATAAGATCGATTGATCGATCTGTATTGAAAAATAAGTAAGAAAAAATCTGGGAACCAGCGGGACATGAACCTGCCATCTACTGCTTGCCGGGCAGAGACTCTACCACCAGGCCATCACTGGTCCATGGCAAGGGTGTAAGCCACAAATATGTTTCAATAATTGAAATTTCTCCCAGGAAGCATTTATATAAATTAATTTGTTTGTTTCTTTGAAATATGTAATACAGTACCTTTCAAGGTGTATTGGTTCTAATGAGGCACACTAGCCTTGGTGCATATACATGTAGTTCTTTGTGTTGTATGGGTAATATTAGGTTGCTTTTTTGAATTATGGGCTCGAAATTAAAAGAAGAGCATGGATTAAATCAAGAAGAAAATGTATCATTTCTGCTCCTTGGAAACCAAGGGTCTGTAAGTTTATTCAACTTTTGGACGAAATTCAATGGAGAAATACGAAAGTTAGGAAATATGATTTATAAGTGGTTATAAGTAATTCATTTCATCAACACTTCCTTCAGAAGTTCCATCAATGTTAGACAGGAAAAAGTTCCCATCAGAACAAGAAAATAAAATTTTGATTTTGTTTTAAAATAGTAAACAGGGATTAGCAATTAGCATATAGCAGTTTTAGGTGTAATGACATTTAAAGCGGTGAGATCATGTAATAGAAATTTCATGCAACATAAGACGAGACAGCAATTCAAAGAGTACCAGTCACCTTAAAAAAAAACGTGTTTGCAGCTAAAATATATAAAAGCAACCTCAAAAAACTTCACAGAGCTATCTATGGACTGAAGGAGTATGAAGAAAATAAAGAATAACATAAAATGGTGCACACGGAATCGAAGATGGACTTCAATTTTATGCTAGCATGTATGGATGCACTTTTATCTTAATTGAGAGTGTATTTAAAGTTGCAAAATCTCTTAACACAAGTAATGTTTCGAGATCATATATCATATTAGGACATGGAGCGACTAACATGCAGAACAAAACATTTTTGGTGATTGGTAACAGGATGAATAACATTGTTCCACAAGGTTCCATAGGAAAGGGAAAGTAGAGATAACTTACCAGCCCCATCTTCCATTTTCCAGTGAGAAGCATCGAGTAAGAGAGCTCTATAGTTGACCAGTCTCTTCCTACCGTTTAGGTACTCCATCACAATCTGCATCGGGGGTAGCTTAGGGAACTGCACCTGGGTCACGTACTTCCATGCCCCTCTGAGGTCCGTACTGGTCCTCACTGTCACAGTGTCACGATGAGCGTTGAAGAGGAGCGCGATCTCACGCCAGGCACGGTCGTGATTGAAGAGAACCTTACCCTCGCGACGTTTGTCCGTGATGGCAGGGAGGTTGGGTTCTATCAGCTCCATTAGGATCTGTTTCTCTATCTTGGTGTATGTCTTACGACGATACTTAGGCGGCATCTTCAGTGGCATTAACATTCAGAACCGGTTGAGTAGATAACTGCACAAAAAATCAAGGGTTGAAGGAAAAGGAAATGATTTGACTATTATTTCGACTAATGCAAAAAATCAAAGACTTAAAAAACAGAAGAAGACTATTTAATATATATATATATATATATATATATATTTCAGCTAAATATCATTAATTATGTTGCAAATATTGTTGCACAAACAATGCTGCAAGCCAGTTCAGAGAGGTACTGCATTCAACTTTCTACATAGAAATGAGAAAACAGTTGTTTTAGGGTTAATGAGATGAGAAGGAGGTGCTGCACTTCACTTGTTAGAATAAGATACACGTTTAAATAAGATGTTCAAATATTTTAGCGGGTACATGTTTATTCCATTACAATCAGTACGTGTTGCCCATTACAAAAGAGCTTAATATCCACACTCAACATATCACTTCTTGGATTTAACAGAACATGACAAGTCGACAACCAATTCCATTAAAGATTTCCCATTTGTCCTAGAGAGGAAGGCATAAGAGATGTTCTGCAATTTCATGACCATCATTAGCATATCTAGTATGCATCAATGCCATTTTTGTTTTCGTCTTATGTCTCTCATTACTCAATACAGGTTCAAATATGTTCTGCACATTTGAGCTAAATAAATGCCAGGCATTCTTGTCCATTTTTTTCCTTCAGGTTCTGCATTTGTGGTCACAAATGTTGTCAATTAGCCAACACTTTAATTGAGGTATGGACTGAATCAGATAGAACAGGTTCAAAACCACAGACATATAGCAATGATGGTGCCATCCACATTATTATTTAATCCAATGTGGTCATTTAGAAGACATATAGGATTAGTTTACTTGTCTGGCAATTTGACCATTAATAAGGTTATAGTCATTGAGAGGACTGGGAAAGAAGTTGAACTCTGATATGGTCATGATACCATTGGAAATAGAAAGAGCTAGAGAGAATATAGGAGATACAGATGAAATAGACATGGATGTTGCATGGTGTGTATTTGTTACATATAACTTGATTCTGGCATGAATCTATTTTGAGATAAGTTAACATGAATGTGAGAATTTCAATGCCAAATAATGCCAATTTACAGATATATGATATATATACTATTTCTCTTTTGCTTAATGCCTTGCTAAGTATCAAATATGGTCCAGACCTTGAACCATTGAGGGTATGTGATTCACAAGGGTCTAGCTTTCAGAGCATTTCTATTAAAGTGCCACACAAGCCTCCTCGTAACTCTTATGACTCTACAGAGTAGCAAGATCTAGATATAAAGTGCCAGCATGGCTAAATTCATACTCTTTATCCAGACAAAGTGCCTACTGAATTGAAATGAATGTGCATCCAATGCTGGATATGCTGGTAGAGTAGGTATTCATGCCATGTCTGAAATCTTGTTTTTGAGATGTAATCCCATCTCTCAGATGGTAGAGATGCGGTGAAATCAGGGAAGGGGAGAGATGGATAGATAGATGAGAGATTTAGAAATGGAGAAGAGTCATAAGAGAAAAAGGAGAGGGAGAAGAGAGAGAGAGATTAAATGGCACAAATTAGTAATGATGAGTAAAAGAATTAATATAAGAGAGAGAGATTAAATGGTAGAAATAAGAATGAAGAAGATTGGGAGGAGAAAAAGAAAGCATGGAGAGATTAAAAGATGAAGAGATCGAGTGTAAAGGAAATTAGAAAAGATTGAGAAAACAAGAAGGTTAAAAGAGAGGTTAAAGCAAGAGACATAAAGAGGACAGAAAAGAGGAATAGAAAGAAAGATGGGAAAAGGATGGAAGAAAATGGGATAAGGGAGAGAGGGAAAAGACAATATTTTTCAAATCAGTGAACCTTTATTAGAAATTTGCTGCAGGAAATGGCATGAATGTTTAGAATGACTAATCCTTTTGTAACTTGTCAAAGGAGGAAAAAATGTACAAACAATACATTGATCATGGAGCTATAGGGCCGAAGCTCCTTGCTTTTATCAACACGGTATAGCTTTGTATATGTATAGCAAGTCCCTGCTTGTAGTGAATGAAGACCTGCAGTAAGTGAATAAACAAATTGAATATGCAGGATTGGACATGACAAAGTCAAGAAGCCTAAAATGGGAATAAATTCTTGAGAAGATGATGAGAGTCAGAAGAAAATAGACAAAGCCATGAAACAAGAATACAGAAAAGAACTTGAATTACAGAGACAGGGGGATTCATTACTGGGAATGAATGCTGAATGGATTGAGAAATATGGAAGTTATTGGTTGCTCTCTAGTAATGAAACTAAATCTATCTGCTCATAACAATGCAATTTGCTGGATGCTAGGATGGAGGGGAGGGGTGGTATTGAGATGTTTCCTGGTTGGTCCCATTACTGATGGTCTACGCTGCCTAATCTACTTGATGATAATTCATGTTTGCCGGTATCTTTGTAAGATTCCTGGCATATTCTTTCAGGGGCCATCGATCTTCATCTTTAACGATGCATTCTGCTGGATTACACTCAAGATGCATCCCTTTCTTCTCCTCTCAATTCAATGCATATTTCTAAATGTTGATGACAGGAAAGCTTGTGGAATGGAAGATAGACATCCATATGCTTTACCATTCAGAGTTGAAAATATCATTGAAAATAACAAACCATGCAGTATACAATTTATGTATGAAAAGCAAACCCATTCATATAACATGCATTTATCATTATACATTTATTAATATGAGTCTCATGGTTTTTATCAAAGTAAATATTTGTGTTTAAAGTAATTTCTTCTACTGTTATACATGTATCACTATGATAAAATGCTTAGAATATAAAATAAAACAATTTGAACAGAGAACAGTAATTAGATTTCTTTTTCCAGTTTATATTTTTCACTGAGAACAAATGCTTAGAATATAAAATAAAACAATTTGAACAGAGAACAGTAATTAGATTTCTTTTTCCAGTTTATATTTTTCACTGAGAACATTTTGATAAAATGCCTATTATTGAAATAATCATCTCCTGTAGGATCGCCTTCACTTAATCATTGTTTTTTTTTTTCTTTTCTTTTTGCTCTATTTAACAGATTGCCCATGTGGCTCCGACACATTCAACTACACATCATGTAACAGCACATCCATCCAGTGTCCATGTTACACCCATTATGCAGTCACCTATAAATGTCAACCATGTCTGTGCAATCCAGATGGTTCAACAAGCCAAGAATGTGATAGGTTTGTATACCCCAACAAAAATGAATGAAAGAAATAGAAAAATAATAAAATTGTAAGTGAAGAATGAAAGGATGCAGCAAATAAAGAACTTTGCACATTTAACCTCTGACACAAGCAGTTAGAAGTTATGTGAAGTGATCATGTACAGTATGCTATAGGAGATTTTTATTTTTTTCTTCAATTTTAGCTCATATGAATGTAAAGCAAATTAGTCAAATACCTAGTAAGATCCTGCAGTACATCTCATTAATGAATTTTCTATGAAATATTTAAAATCAATCAATTTATTGCTATAAGTTTGATTACCCCCAACAAAAAAAGAAGGAATGACATCATGATATTGTGAATCAATGTTCAATTTAGCTCAACTAATTTTCATTTCAATTTTATCCTGAGGTCAAGAAACGATACCTTCACGTTAATCATGATTAGTCAAAATACCTTTATCAGCTTCGTCCCAGCGATCTTTTGTTAGTTTTTCAATTTAAGAAAGGTGTACCAGAAATGAGGGTTAATCTAATGATATGCCTGAGTAAGGATTGTACGTCATTTCTATGAATATGAGAAGAGCATCATTTGGAAGGTCAACTCTTTGATTATACACACTACCTACGATGTCAAGATCTAAGTGAACAACAAACTCGTTAACCAATTTAACTAAAACCACCCAGCTGATTCAGAGAAAGCAGTCACAAAACACCAGGAAATCTGGCAGAAAGTTTAAGGTAATTTCCTTGTTGGACTGAGATCAGGAAGTGTGTATGTCGCCATAACGACAGAGACAGATTGCTGGTGCCATGGAGGGGCTCAAGCGGTAGATGACCCATTCTTGGTCAATCAGTGGGCAGCAAACACTTTGATAAGAGCAGGTGGCATGCTTTAAAGATGACCAATTCAACTAAATATACAAAAGAAAGATTTGAATGCTCTAGATTTGTAAAAAAGCTTTGTGGATTACAACAATCAAACAAGATTCTTTTACAGGTGCTCTTGTATTTTCCATGTGGGTTTTTAGGGGTGCTTAAACTCATTAAAAGAAATTAGATTTGAGTTCCCCATGACTCATTACTTGCAGTTAATGAGATTAATAACTTTTAAATTACATCAAAAGTAGAAAATCTGAAAAGTCATTTTTATCCCTCCAATAGGTGTATGAATCAATTTTCATTTCCATTTCTTGACTTTACATTTGACTCTGAAAAGTGTGACGTAATAGAAATTGGGTTCCAATTCTTTCAGTATGTGTCAGTTTGTGGAGCAGATAACGTATTGATGATGAAATTCAATATATTGAAATATGACACATATTGTGTCCATAGAAATCGAAAGTGATCTTGGATTATAGCTTTCATCATAGCTTTCATCAGAGTGTTAAACTCTGGACACACCCATTGATACAAAACATGCAATATCCAAGAAATCTGACATCAAACTTGACATCGAAAAAGACTTGCGACCTCACCACAGACCACAATCTAATATTTCAACAGGTAGTTCAGACATGACCAGTGTTTCACACGATACCACCTGTGGTTCGCCAGCCTAGGTGTGACTGTGTGATGTGAGACATATGTGGTCGGGTATAGAAGGGGATTCCCTGGCTCCAGATTAGCTATGAATCAACAGTCAAGAGCCTTGTAAATTCTAGATGATCTTCAGACAGGAATAACTCTTGAATTATTAATTGGACAGCTAGGCCTGTCATGAGCTTGCAGTTTTAAACCCCTGAGAACAGAGAAGACGTTGTAGTTACAAAGGATTGATTCCTGAAGATAAGATTAGTTCATGAACAAAAATACCCATTTGGACAGGGGTGCAAATTACTTCAAACAAAAAAATGTAGAGAGAATAAAGAGAGAGTGCCCTATGGAAAAGAAGTTTGTCCTTCTGACTTGACTATGATGTTTAGGGTTAAAAATTGTTCTTTATTATGATATGCACGGAAATCATCAACAAAATGAAACGAAAATGATAATTTAATTTGAACAGGTTTGATTTGAAAAGATTTTTTTTTTAAAACCACATGGCACCGCGACACTAATGTCCTTTGGCAAGACATTGATCTGCATTTGCCACACTCCACACAAGTGAAGTATATGGGGACCGGTAGGAAGTAATTCCTTGAATGCTGTGAGCACAGACATCGGTAGCCTAGCAGAGCGCTTTGAGCACCCTGCAGGGTGGAAATGTATGTAAATGAATATCCAATATTATATTATTATTATTATACACAATCCAAATTAATTATGTTTAATGTAACAGCAAAAATCAATGATCAGAGACTTTTCTAGTTGTCAGTTGTTCAATTGTTGGCTCTCAAAGCATGGTGTAGGCAAGGATCTTTCATAGTATGGTAGACCTCATTAA
>BEXV01002388.1:43905-65024 GCA_003118195.1 Hemicentrotus pulcherrimus
TTAAGGTTAGTCATAAGAAATCAGAGTGAACTGGTAGGAAGTCTTGAGTGACATCCTGCAAAATGAAACTCCTTGGTGACCACATCCATGTTTTGATTGTGGTATGAGAGAGATATCTCAGACTGCATCAGTAGAAATGGATCAGTCTTGTCTGTTGCCAGTCAGTAGGTGCCAAACCCTTCGCTGACCAAGTTAGATGAATGATGGAGAGCAGAAGGAAGGTCAAATCTGTAGCAAATCTTCTGAATATATATGTTCTCTGATTACACTTTTTATTGCACATTTAATCAGAAGAATGTATTTTCCAAACCAAGTCTATGTTTTCATTGTGGTATGGAAGAGATATGTATCACGTTGCACTTCAAGAAATGGATCGATCTTGTCTGCGTAAGCGGGCCAACTCTTAATCTATTCTTTTAAAAAATGACTTTCATTGCTTCTGCTCCGTAAGCATTTCTACGACAGTTCTTAATAAAATGAACCAACAGGCTCTATCAAACTGATCCTTCTTGTGTGGTCTGCATATGAATGTCAATGTCTCTCGATCACATTTCAAAACTGGAGAATCATTCTGCATTGTCACACATGAATTTCTGCTTGCTTCAGGTGATGCATGTGGCAGATAGCCAGTGTAAATATTAAATCAGAGAATGAGGAATTGTAAATTCAGTTCGATGGTTAATCATTCAATAAAAAACCTCTAATGATCCATTTATGATATGATGACTGTACACCAGTCCTCAATATCTAGGGGCGAAGGAAGTTTTGCCCCTTGTCCTAACGAAATACTACTTATCCTGGTCCTCCAAGAAACTTGTGCATTTTCCTTGAACGACAGAATGTATCAATTAAAAGAGGGCATTCAGAGGTTAACAAAAACTTTCATAGGTTTATGCACAGAATTCAATAGATATCCTACTTTTTCAGATATAAACTTGGAAAAAAATTGTTCTGAAGAGCAATTAATCCTTGATCATGATGATGATGGGATGCCAACGACCTAGCTGGTAGGAACCTGAAAGTCTTGAGCTCATTGTCTTCGTCTTGGGCCTCGTGATCTTAGCATCATCCCCCTCCAGGCCAATTGCCTCAACCTACTTTCTGGACATCTTTGTGGTTTGAAGCATCATCAATTACCATGGCAACTGTCTTCATATGACCTCTCCCTAAGTATTTGACTGGATGATGTACATGTTTAGGCCCCTCTGTTGATTGATACTTTTGCTAAAACCCCACTTTTCAAAGCTGTTTGTGGTTGACCACAGTCATGTCATAGTAACCTTCCTCCTTTTTTCATAACAAGTCATCTGATTGGTTGATCATGTACCAAATTCACCTGTTAGGCTTCCTAGTAGTAAACTGTCAATACCCAGACGTGTGGTTTGTGAGGTCATGTGATGTGTCACATGATCACACCCACATGACCATGCTGAGTGCACAGTTGGTCTACTCCTACAAGAAGCAGACTCAATGATTCATCAGTGGCTGTCAGAGACATCTAGCCATACAAAAACTGGAATGGTTCATAGAAAGGTGGATGCTGTATGAAACCCTAACAAGATTGAATGCCAGCATTTAGAGTGTATCCAGATTGTAATAATTGGTTTTATTCCCAGGTTTATCACATTATTTCCTTTACTTAAGGGACAGTAAGTTACTGCACTCATGGAGAACGAGCAACTCTTTTAACATTTAGAACCAGGTTTTTAGCTCTGTGACAAGAAGCAGACATTAATTTCAAGTCTCCCATATATCTCAGTCCCAAGTATGAGCTGGAAATGATTGGTCATCTCTTCATTAAAAACACACACCCAAAACATGACTCTGCAGATCCATAATTCTAGTCAGAATGATGCGGTTTGGGCTGTTCAATGCGAACCAGCAGGGAAGGTGGATAACATCCTTCAAGACAATGCCGGACCAAGACAAGAAATGTGGTCAATAATGATAAAGAGGATGTTGCGAAATACCTGTTTTGCCTGAAAAATTGGCAGCTTCCAGTTTCATAGGTTGACGTTCATATCAATAAGCCCTGTCGTCCCGCCAAATTATGTGATGCATTTACGTCATATTTGCATGTTCAATACAAATAGAAAATATGAACCACCCACAACCAAACCTGAGATTAACATTATAACATATGCTGAAATTTTTAATACCAATCCCTTAAACTGAATGTTGGCAAAAATGTTTCCTTCTCTTTCGTAACGTAACTATAGGATGGACTCACTTTGTCTTTCCCAAGATGATGTAAGGCTTCCATCAATAACAAAAAACATTAGCATCTTTCAAGTTAATTGTACTGCATTAACTCGCCACCATATGGCCTATAACATGTATCTGGAAGCTAATGTGTGAAGGAAGCTGAAGTTTTACAATCCCATGAAACGTTTATAGTCATAAGAAGAAAGAAAGATCTACTCTACAATACTGTATGTTTAAGATTGTAATCTTACAGTTGTTGAGAGATTCTCATCACGCTTCATCTGTAAAGATGTATGTTTGCCAACTGTTTTTTACAAAGAAGATTTCTAAGTAGGAGCAGGGAAATGCGTCATGAAGATCTTTAGATGGCATAAGAAGATGCCCAAGAACAACAAAAGCTGGATTGGTTTGAACATTTAATGTGTTTGGAACATCGATCAGCTGTCATTTATTAGTCACAGATGGTGCGAATCTGAATTCTCAAGTCACAATTGGATTCTTTTTTCTCAGGAAAGCCAGATATTGAAGAATTGGTCACAATGGTTCAAAACTGAATACAAAATTCACAGAAGAAGTATCTCAAAAACTTTGTCAAGAGTTTGTAACAATCTGCATGTGATTGGTATCATGATAAGCTTCTGATGTCACATTAACCAGGGTTATCTGTTGATATTGCACCTGTCTTCACCTATTCATCCAAAATATTTAATAAAATACATATAAGTTGTTAATATATGGTATCAATGTTCAAATTGAATTATCAACCCAATACTACTCTCCTATACCATTTCCAGATTCAATTACCATTTTCATAAAAGTTAACAAGATCTCACCAAAAGAAGTACTCAGATTAACTTTATTTCCTCTAGGTAATTACTATACATGTATCTTTGACTTGCATGCCTGGCAAGTATTCTACTGAGATATAACCCGATGCTGAGGTTTAGAAAGAGGTTTAACTAGATAATACTGGATAAGAAGTTTGACTAGGTATTACTTGATGTGAGATCAGTCAAGAAGTTTGACTAGGTAATAATTGATTTAAGATAAGTCACAGCCAAGTTCAGGGCTAGGTTGTGAACTTGCCTAACCCAAAAGGGTTTCTCTTGCCAGCCATATAGGTATATAAATGTACCTGAGCCAAAATGTCTGAACCATTTTGCCTTTTCTTTTCATCAATTTTCTTTGACAGTGCTGGCATCTGTTCGTGTAAACCAGGCGTGGGCGGAGCTAAGTGTGACAGCTGTTTGGATAAATCTGATTGGTGGGATGGAAAGCAATGTACACAATGTGACTGCTATGAATATCTTGATAAATGCAAGAATATTGATGGTACTGGTAAGTATAAATCTCTAAGTGATTTTGTAAACATGTAGAAGGGATGTATAAAATATTTGTAAATGTCTATTCAAATACATATTTAGAAAGTCACAAAACGATTTTTCTTTGGCAATAAAGTTATTACTTTGTGAATGTTTCTGCCTAAATCTGCTAAATCATAGTTTAGTACAAAAAACTCAACTTCAAGTTTTGTTTCAGTATAAGCACTACTACCACAGAAACCAATTAAATTTAATTAATTACTCAGAACTGACTGTGCTCCTGACATCCTGCTATTGACCTGAACGTGTTATGGATATGTCTTGTGGCTAGGCTAGTAGGTGTTCTGATCTTAAGAGATGATAAGCTAACCGCACTAGTTGTGAGCAGGCAATCCAGACGCCAAATTGTCATAACAGGATCAATTATCAATTAGGAAAGGTGATGAAAACCTCTACATTTGACAGCTTGATTAGAATTGAAATGATACAGAAATCTTGTGAAAATAGTCACCCTGTTTCTAATTACATTAATTTTGGTTAAATCAAGAAGGAATTGATCATGGTGCATTTAGCCAAATTGATGAGACAGAAACAAAGTTGTATAAAAACAAGATATCATTTCAGGACAGTTGTTATGATAAAAATTTAACTTTGTAGTTAATTATTTTTTCTCTCCCGTTCAAAAAACAAAAGCAAAAAAAAGCAACAATATGAGACATACAGTTTTATGATGCTTATTATCCTTTTTATATGTTCTCTTTTCCATGCACACAGGAACAACCAATAAGATGTGCAGAACTTGTACAAGTTTACCAAACTTTGCTTCAAAATGTGATGCCCTCTGTGGTCGAGGCTTGTACAGGGACAGCAACAATACATGTACACGGTGTCCAGATTGTGAGATGGCTAGTAGTAACTCAACAATGACAAACACACCTACAGAATGTCAGAGCTTTACAGATCGGTGTCTTCTAGAGTGTTCCTACAGCAGTTCTTCAAAGTCTAAGCATTGCAGATCATGTCACAGTTCAAGTTTCAAGTGGAACTGCACACAAATAAGTAAATACTCTCAAAGAAAAAAACATGTAAAGAGCATGAAAATAATGAGTATGATTTTGATAGTTTGATGGTTCACTTTTCCTGACTGGTAAGAAAGCATGTGTATGCTTGTAAGTAAGCAACCAGGGAACCAATGGCTAAAGTCCTCTCCGAGGGACTTGATAATGAGGATTAATGCCTTACTAAAGGGCACTATATAGCAAATACACTTGATTTCAAATCCGGATCCTTTCAGTTACAAGTCCACTGGTATACCTCTGAGTCATCTCACCTACTCAAAAGTACATAAGTCACATGAAATATAAGGCTTTGCTCACACAAGTTACAAAACTGTAGATGTCAAGTTTAACCCAGAGTTACCTGGTAACTCACAAAAGTCAGTTTTATAAGTAATATTTGTACAGAACTTCCATAGCACATGCAGGAGCATCTTACAAGAGACCTTTTTAAACAAACTTTATCTTACTAGAATACTAATTTTGAACACTGGGGCTTTCTTAATATCATTGATTTTTACGTACAACAAATTTACTTGACAGATAATGATGTTTTGAAATGCTTCATTATTGATCCAAAATCACCCAAGACACTGGTATAGGTTTTTAAAGAATAACCAGATACATGTATGTTTATCTCAATATGAAAAACAAACTCTAAGAAGTCCAGAGATAGTTTTGTACTGATTAGTATTGAAAAAGATCTTCAAAGGCTGTCATCATTTGACATTGTAAGAAGCATTTGGAGGAGATATAAGGGAGCATAATGCAAGATTTGCTATTTGGAGTTCTATACTGCAATAACACAGAGTAAACAGTGACCTCCAAAGTGAAACATAAGAACAACATACACTCAGACTTCAAGGTGCATGAGAGAGAAAATTGACACAAGGAAATATGACAGATTCCATCAGTATGGATGGATTATGTATGTCAATCAAATTATGTGTAAAAGAGGGTTACTATGGAAGACAGGTGAATTCTTACTATCAAGCTCTTTCGACCACCACAAGCCTAAATACTTTTAAGTGAGGTTTTCATATTTAGTGTTTGATATTCATAAGGCCTTCTGTGATACATACTTTCAACACATCATATGCATGTACCTCTCTAGTAGGTCCATGAAGACTCTAGAACAAACCAGATTTAAATCACCCTTAATCCCTCTAACCCAAGGATGATCTGAAATAGGGGTAACAGGTTCCTAAGTCATCTTGAAAAGTCCCTAAAATAGCTACAAACCTATGAATATAACATGAGCCTTGAAGTCCTCTCATAGAGTTCAAATTGAGGTACTTGGTTTCTATACTGATGAAGTTGAAGAATTGTGATTTTTATGGGTTACGATCACAAACTACAAAACAGACTCATACTCTTAGCTACTGAAAAAGCAAGGGTGAAAAAAAAAATGTATTATCATCTGAAACTGTATACAAGGGAGGAAAAAAGTGCCCACACGAGCTAAAAACGGGAAGGGAAATAATGTGTCATGTTCAATCAAATCTACATCTGTAGGTTTAAAAAAATAAACTATAGATAAGGAATCTACTCGGAAGACTTCAAAAGTTGTGAGAAGACACAGAAACTGGGCAGAGAGGGTGAGGACGTGCAAAATGAATGAGATATGTGAGACTGGTCTGGGGGAGTCATAAGGAAATGAGTCAGAGAGCAGCCAGGGAATATCAGGGGTATTCCTCAAATTTCATGCTTACTAGATATCCTTACACTTAATGACAAGCCTACATAACGTGGGTCCTGCAGAGGGAGTTCCACACTTCCAGCGAAAAAACTTGTCAAGATCTCTCGTGACAAAAATATACTCCCCGCCCCCCCCCCTTTNTACTGATTAGTATTGAAAAAGATCTTCAAAGGCTGTCATCATTTGACATTGTAAGAAGCATTTGGAGGAGATATAAGGGAGCATAATGCAAGATTTGCTATTTGGAGTTCTATACTGCAATAACACAGAGTAAACAGTGACCTCCAAAGTGAAACATAAGAACAACATACACTCAGACTTCAAGGTGCATGAGAGAGAAAATTGACACAAGGAAATATGACAGATTCCATCAGTATGGATGGATTATGTATGTCAATCAAATTATGTGTAAAAGAGGGTTACTATGGAAGACAGGTGAATTCTTACTATCAAGCTCTTTCGACCACCACAAGCCTAAATACTTTTAAGTGAGGTTTTCATATTTAGTGTTTGATATTCATAAGGCCTTCTGTGATACATACTTTCAACACATCATATGCATGTACCTCTCTAGTAGGTCCATGAAGACTCTAGAACAAACCAGATTTAAATCACCCTTAATCCCTCTAACCCAAGGATGATCTGAAATAGGGGTAACAGGTTCCTAAGTCATCTTGAAAAGTCCCTAAAATAGCTACAAACCTATGAATATAACATGAGCCTTGAAGTCCTCTCATAGAGTTCAAATTGAGGTACTTGGTTTCTATACTGATGAAGTTGAAGAATTGTGATTTTTATGGGTTACGATCACAAACTACAAAACAGACTCATACTCTTAGCTACTGAAAAAGCAAGGGTGAAAAAAAAAATGTATTATCATCTGAAACTGTATACAAGGGAGGAAAAAAGTGCCCACACGAGCTAAAAACGGGAAGGGAAATAATGTGTCATGTTCAATCAAATCTACATCTGTAGGTTTAAAAAAATAAACTATAGATAAGGAATCTACTCGGAAGACTTCAAAAGTTGTGAGAAGACACAGAAACTGGGCAGAGAGGGTGAGGACGTGCAAAATGAATGAGATATGTGAGACTGGTCTGGGGGAGTCATAAGGAAATGAGTCAGAGAGCAGCCAGGGAATATCAGGGGTATTCCTCAAATTTCATGCTTACTAGATATCCTTACACTTAATGACAAGCCTACATAACGTGGGTCCTGCAGAGGGAGTTCCACACTTCCAGCGAAAAAACTTGTCAAGATCTCTCGTGACAAAAATATACTCCCCGCCCCCCCCCCTTTAGCATAAGAGGTCTTGTTGCAGATTCTTGACAATTTGATGGGAAAAAGGCCAATGATTACATGGACACAAGCAATGTTTTAGGTCAACTATTAATCTTAAACTGTGCTTATATATCAAAATATGAAGTGCCTAAATCAAGTGAACCTAGAACAAAACTTGAATACTTCTCTATTTCCCCCCTCAGAAGTAGCAAAAATTACTTAAGCAGTTATTTTATCAATGTGACGATTTGGCAAAAGACATTAAGGAAAGCTTAACACAGTGACGATTCAAGTTTCGGCTTTAAAACGCACAATGTTAAAAAGCCCTTGATCTAAGGGACTGTGTGAGTAATACCCGCTTGAGTATCACCATGGTACAGAGGGGTGAATAAATTGACAGCAGACACGTCAATTAAACAGGTATCCGTGTATAACAGGTGACTTAGTGGCTCACCACTCATCAAGTCCACCTGAATACTGATCTGTGTCTCATCCTGTGAGATGTATTAACAAGTGTTTAGACCACCAGGGATACTGGACAATGAATGGACAATGACAGGTCAATGGTCAAAATGAGAAGCAAGTGAAACCTGGGTTATAAGTTCATAGTTATAAATACAGTCGAACCTGCTTTAGTGACCACCTGTCTACAAATTTTTTTTGTTTCCCTTGAAAACTCATTGAAACATGTGCTAAAGGAACCTGTCTACAAAGACCACTTGTGATCGGTGTAGACAGGTTTGACTGTATAATGTCATTCAGTGGAGTGAACAACAATCTTTTCAAACAATGAGAAATGTCCAGATAGAAAAGAGGAACATTCTATCTGCCCCATTTAGTAAAGATTATCTATAGTGACAATTACTAAGAGTCTAACACAAAAATGGACATATATCTGTGCAGAAGATTTTAATACTTTAATTTAAAAAAAGTGAAATTCAACCCATCAGCACTCGGTGTCTTCTCAATAATTGGGAATAATTGAAAAAGAAAACTGTTAAATTGAGCTGTCCTTGTTGTAGTGTAGGGAATAGAACGTCTATTTCACATGAATGTCATGCTACCTATCTTGATCTAGTCCAAGATGATCAAAACCTTGATGATATTGAGAAAGAAACTCTTGACCTGGGGTTGTTATTGTCAGTTTGAAGCAAACATCCACTCATCCCTGCAGGCATACCTTAAACAAACAAAACAAAATTGTCGGAACTCTGCAAGAACACATGAATGATTCTCAATGGAAAATGTTACCATGGAAACCAGATGTGATGTTAACGCATCTAAAGTGAAAAAGATAAGACCTGTTTCTCAACCTGCCAGTCAGACCCCGTTGAGTCAGAGAAAAATACTGATGGGTAAACATTAAACAACTTGTAATGAGTCACACTTGTGTGAATTTGAGAAAACACTTGCTCCTCGTGTCATTGGCCGATTTCTTTTAGGTGAAGATAAGAAAAGATCAAGGCCGCTTTAGAGCCTTTTTTTAAAAGCATTCTTGCAATGTAAAATAATTTCTTTATGAAAGACAGAAAATGACTCAGGATTTTATGCTTTTCCCATTTTTTTTTTTTGGAGGGGGAGGGGGATGGGGATGGGACCGGAGAAGAGGAGTTACACTTTTTAGTCTTGTAGATTGTGGGTTAGTCTTCCACACCCATTCCCAAACTTGATGCACTTTTTTTAGCGATGTTTGTTCTGAGAATAATTCCCACATTAGCGTGTTTGGCCATGTTTCCTTTTAGGAGGGAATTGTACCCTAAAGTTCTGATGTATATAATTACTATTCTATGTTTTGAACTAAATCTGTAAATAAAGTCTCAGGTGATAAAAGTAAAAACAATTATTCCACTCAGAGAATCAGCAGAATAACTTCAGGAAAATATAGAGATGGAATTTGCCTGGATACCTATAAACAAAATTTTAATATCGAAATTGTGACCGACTTTCACCAAAAAAAAAAAAAAAACACAACTTGGAAAGGGGCACATATTGTTTTATTCAATGGCCTCAATCCATAAATAGCCCAAGTAATTAGATAAGTGTTTTAAATACTCAAATCTTAAGGAGAAGAATTTTGTAGTATAATTACTTCTAATGAAATAATTACAATGGTAATCTTGTAGCCTTACATAGATCATGATTCATTGACACATTCTTAAAATACTATCAAATAAGTATATACGTCCTGAAGAATAATAGATAATTAATTAAGAAAAGGACCAAGAAAAGAAATAAATTGTAGCACAATTGATTTCAGGGATAATACTTGTAGTCCGATAGTTTTTTTTAGCTGTCATGATTAAACCTTGCATGACTTTAGGTTTTTTTTCCCAGATGCTTATTTTGGTTTCAGTTGGGATGTTAAAGGAAATTTACTTTTTATTCTGAGAAAGGATTCATGACAAACTTTTATTGCGAGATGGGAAAGATATTTCTGAAGTCCAAGTAACTTCTTATCTGTAGTAATAATCTAACAACGTTTGATGGATGAGGCAATTGTTCTTGAGATGAAGTAACACACATGCATAGATGAGTAATGTAAGATTGGGAAACCCCACCTTAGGTGAATCGTCTCTGAGACTCGAGCAGGAAACTCAGCCCTTAGGCGTCCTATGGTTCTAATCTTACAGTCATACCGTCTATGAATGATGCTGGTTTCATATATACTAGTACTACAGTGCCTCAGGCAAAGGACCATTTCAAGCTTGAATTCATTTACACATCTCTCAACAAAATTATCATTCATCAACGCTTAATCATACACAAATGACCAGTCACTTGGTGATGATTATTTCATTTTTGGAGCAAATTCTGACCCTGTTGACTTCATTTTAAGTTTCATGATTAATCAAATGGTTTCAAACCATCATCTGAAAAGAGAAGGATGAATATCAAAGAGTTTTGATCCATTGACTACTGAACTCTCCCATTCCCATAAGATAAGTACAGTATCAATAAAATTCATAGAGACAATAGATTAATGATTCATGAGATGATCACTACTTATAAATGAAGAGTTTGGAAACTACAGAGGCTCATAGGATAGAGATCTTATCAAAGGTTGTTGAGAAGTCTTTATTTTTTATGAGAGGGAAAAAATGGTGACCATGACAATGACAAAATAAAAATATTATATTCCAGAGGAAAATGTTAAGAAATTGAAACCAATCTACCATAGGGAAGGGAAGAGACCCTCAAATCTTGGCTCTTTGACAATTATTTTGGCTATCATGATGGTGTAGGATTTCACTTTCCATTCCACCCTTCCCATGCTCATTACACCTCTGTCTCCTTTCTTTCCTTCCTCCCTCTCAGCATCTCCTGGTGAACAGCCAGCCAAGGCAGGTAGTGGCAACAAACGCTTTAGGAACTACTATGTCTACGTAGCAGCAGGAGGGGGCGCTCTTTTATGTACAGCTCTCATCTCTACGATCATCTTTGTAAAGAAGAGACAGAGTCTGCAGAAGCCTGTCATGCCGCTATGGACTATTGAGTTAAAGCAAGACGATCAGGTCTCTTTTACAGACTATAATGATGTAGATGTGATGTATCTTGATGATTCCTACCTCATGGAACCTTCAGAAGTCTTTACAACATCAACAGACAGTATGGATGAAAGGATAGGCTACAAGACACTGAGCTGAAACAATGTTTAGATAGAAAATGTTCACTATTTGTCTTGTTATATACATGAATGCAATTAAATTGACTGTTTGAGAACCAAACATTTGGTTTCAATCAATCAATGAATTATGAATTTGTATATTGTGTATCATAAAAATTGTACCAACATGTACTTCATATACTAATCTAATCTAGTGCACTTTGCATGCTGCTTTGATGTATAAACTCTTTTTCTAAGTTATCTACATGTATTTTGTTTACTGTTTTGAACATGTTCACTCACATTCTAAAAAGATAATATTGAAAAGCTTTTAAATGAAACGATTTCTGAAGTACGCTGAATCACAACCAGGACCAATTGTTTGAGGATATTTGGTCTTAGATAGGTTCATGTCATATTTAGAAAGCAAGTAGATCACTAAATCTACTTTAAATGGTTTAAAGTCTAGCTTACATCACTGAACAGAGGCTTTTACATACTTTCTTACTCTGATTAGATGATATAGAAAATAGTATTTTAGTATAGGGTATTACTGTACATAAATGCTTTTGTTCAGGGAATATGTTTGGTGCAATTTTCAGTTATTAAAGTAGGTACTACACATGTTAACATTCTCAAATGATGTAATGTACATTTATGAAAATAAATAATAAATATGTAGCAACCTTTCAAGCAAAGAGTGCACATGCTTAAAAGCGGTTGAAATAAATGTTTTTTAAGAAGAAAACTAAGGCGGTTTCTGAAATGTGTATTGAGAAAATGAAGGAGTCAAAATATGTTTTTAATCCTTTTACATGTATATGTATAGCACTTCATACAGTAATTTCTTATGATGAGTTTGACCTATCAAAACTTTAGAGAGTGGGTCAGATTTACAAATTTCATGCTGCAAAATAAATTAATCCAGCCTAATTTGTCATAAGTTCCAAAGTTCTTGCCCTGGCAATGGCCCCCCTCACCAATTCAACCAAGTTTCTGGTCTGATGACTAGTACATGTATTAAATAAAAGGAAACATATTGTCTGATGAGATTGAGACAATAAATTGAATACTCTCTGTAGTAAGGGCTTGGTAATTTAGAACGACCTTTCACAGACCACCTGGGACTATATCAATACAAAGTTACGAATACAGTCTACTTGTTCTTTCGTGAAAATTGTTTTTGAGTTTCTGATGGTACAACTGTATTATTAAATAAACATTTACTTTACTTGTATTAAAGAGAACTGTTGCTGAGCTAGCAACATGAGCGTCTGTTGACGGTGGCTTTATAAGTTTACATCATTATTACTTTGTATGAATACTTTGTACAATTAAGTTTTCAGAGAGGAAGAATCTAGGGCTAATAAAATTAGTTTTATGGCTACTAATACAATACAGGAATATCTCTCTCTCTCTTGTGTGGTCTGCAAAGGGCAGGTCCACACACCAGAGCCCTCTTTAGTTTCTTCACCATCCCTCTCAATCTTTAGCCTTCTTCATTAAGCCATAGGTGTTATCCCTCCAAAATAGGAATGGTTAGCAGCTCAATGCATGGTCTATAAAAGAATACAAGTTTAGTTAGTTACTTACCAGGTCAATAAGACTAAGGTCTATAGATCCTGACCGGTACTGCCTGATGCTGGACTTGTACTGCTTGAAGCTTGACCTGTACACAATCAGAAAACAAAGTAAAAATGTAGATTATAACATTTTTGCATGGAATTAATAAGAGAAAGGCCTTCTCTTTTCCACAAATTTGAGGAATTTTTTGGGTGGTTGGATTATTATTATTTTTAAGTGTTGTAACATCATGCTGAAAATTTAAGCAAAACGAATCTGACTGTATTGTGTACAAAATGACAGAATATAAGTGATATTTTTGAAATATTTGCCCCTTCCGTAATTTTGTTGGTGATATTGCTTTCTGTAATATTTTTAGAAATGTTTTACAACATTTTGAAAGCATAATATTTCTGACAGTATGTATCTAACTGAAAGCTGGATGCTATCTTGGTAAAGAAAAATTAAAGCAGTGATACCTTTTATATTTTACAAAACTGTTATAGGACTATGTTTTTTACAAACAATCATAGCAAATAATAATAGTCAGCAATCAAAGAGCTTGACTCAGGTAGGACCATCACAGCAGCAACAAGTCTCGTTTTGACCAACTTGCAACAATTATGAGCAACCGTCACCTACTTCTTATCAGATTTCAGAAAGGTTAAAGAGAAATATCTCGATTAATATTGATGTTTTTTTTGTTTTTTTTAAGGCAATCAAGTAAATCATGAAAAATACTGAACAAATGGTGCTAATATCATGAACAAAAGGTAAATGAATTTAACTAAAAACAGACAAATTCCATGTAAATATTCATTTGTAAATACTTGAACAAATTGTACAAATGTAAATGCATGACAAAAGCAGCTAATAAGTATTGTATTACATTATTACAATTTTATGTAAGAGATATTTGCCTTATCTACTAGATAGTTATTCACTGCCCATGTAATAACAGTAAAACATTTTGGATACATATTAAACAAAAAATAACAAAGATGAGGTTATTTTATAACTGTGTTTGTTTTGTTTTAAATATTTGCATTTATCAAAACGTTATTTGATACTAAATAAATAAAAATACAACATTACAGCTCATAGAAATATCTGTATTTCTTGTGAGTATAAAATATTTGTTTCTTTTAAAAACAGGTATTTTTTAAAAAACTCAATGAATAAGATAATACTATTTCATGTTGTAAATAACTTTTTGTATCTTTCCAGTTATTAACAAGTCAAGTGTGCTATTTTCTTTGTCAGTTCATGAAGAAATTTATTTCTTTGCTATATTTTGCTCTGTGAATGTATATTACTGTTTATACATGTAAACAATACTGCACTTTTTTATAATCATGTGAAATCATTCAACAATTAAATTAAAAATGATCATGAAGAAGAGACACTTTGTATTATTTTTGTTCTTTTACTTATCTTGTGTGAATTTTCTATTGAAATCTAGGATTATTAAAATATCTCTTTTGAATGTATGAATATTCATACTGTACTAAGGCCAGTCTTTATAATCCTGCAAATTGATTTAAAAAACCGTTCAAATCATTTCCACCAATTCTTTCTGTAACTTATATGATGCATGAGTTGAACGAACTACAATACAGATTACCATCATTGACAGAATATCAATTGGAAGTGTACCAGATTTTCCTTTTTTTAAAAATATTTTCATACAATTGCAGTGGTATATTTACCAAGGTCTGAGTCTGTTTGCCCCTATAAATGATGTAAAGTAGAAATGAAAATTAGGAGAAGGAGATAGAGAGAAAAGAGAGAGGCTATATCATGAATATAATACCATTCCTTTCCACACTCTTCTCTTTCTTAACATCCTTGTCACAACCCATATCGTCCACCCCTTCCCTAAGACTGGTGCCCCCTCCCCCTTCCTCGCCCCCCCTTACACCTGTGCCTCGATCCTCAATGGTTGGATCTACACTACTCCATTGCTTTCTATAAAAAAAAATCTGGGCTTCAATCAAATTTACTTAGAATGTCTAATGAGCATTAAAGGTGAGTTTAATTTCAGAGCAGAATAATAAATAAATTTTATCTTAAATGTGGTGTTCAGCAGGGAACCATCCTGTGCCCATTACTATTTTTTGTATTAGTATCGATGATATTTGTAATATATCTTAAACTTTAAATGATACTTTATTTGCAGATGATACAAGTGTTTTCTTGTCTCATTGTGACATCAACACTCTCGAACACAAACTAAATTCGGAACTGCCGAAGTTGACTTAATGATTTAGAAGTAACGTGCACTCTCAATATGCTTAAAACAAATTATATTCATTTGAGAGGTAGAAAATCTAATAAAAACCTAACTCTAAAAATCCAACTGATATTCTATATTCCTATGATATTCCATGATTTATATAAAAAGAAAAACATGTTCAAAGTTCATTGGTGTCTATATCAATGAAAAATCACCTAACTCTTTTAAAACAGTACTCAAATATATATTATTTCACAGATGTAAGATATTACTTACATAATATAAATCTATAAGTTCTCATTATATCGAATATAATTTTTATTTTCTTATGATCTATAAGACATTTTACTAGACTTATTAATTTGTTTCTTCTTGTTCTTTGCAAATAGTGTATATACTATAGTTCACAACCCTTTAGGAATTTAATTGTCATATCTTTGATAAAACATTGTTAGGCCATATTTTTTTCATCTGAAGTCAAATCAAATGGATTGTGAAATTGAAAATGATTTGTTGTATTATATTTTGTTCATATAATGTTAAAATCTAAGGAATTGTGAAATTGTGAACATGCATGAACAATAAATAAATAAATAAATAAATTATATTATGTGTATAGTTAAAATCACAATAATTAACACTGGTCAGGTTTTATTCGTTTGATTGCAAGTTATTACTTTCGGTTTCCCTTCACTAGGTGAAACCATTCTCAAATCTATAACATAATAATCATATAATATACCACATACTCATCATGTACATGTATTATATACCACATGTGTAACACATTCTCTTAGCTAACATATGTCAGGATAAGTACGGACGGACTAAACTCTCTACACCTATTCTCTCTATCAAAAGTACGCCATCTACTTCACGTTATTAAGCGCTGACGCATCAGGAAGCCCACTCGTTGCAATCACAGCTAGATCGTCTACGGTACTATAGAGACAATTCTGTCTGTGACAATTCTAATATTTATACAATTGGATATCTCCAGCAAAACACGGATAACGACAGCTAAACTGGTAAGAAATACTGAAAATTACATTTCAATGTCTTGATTTAATACCTATTTGTTGTATCTGAGGGTTTGAGAAAAAACAATGTTTTGTGAGCAGACATGATTAGGGCGAAGGGATCGGGTATTCCCCAATAACCTTTCACCCAACGAACAATAACCTTTGAGACTGTATTGTCTGCAGGGGTGTATCCAGGTGGATACCAGAGGGGAGATGAAGGGGGGGGGGTGCGGTAAACAACCCATATTCATGAAAACTGAGCTCTTTTTTGCGGGGGGGGGGTGTATTGTGACAGCAGGTTATGGTGAAGTCAGAAAGGGCGGGTTCTTCAAACAGTATTTATTTTCAAGAATGAAATACATTGAATATTCTTTAGTAATACAAAATATATGAATACCCATAAATCATTGATATCCTATGTAATCAAATTTACATTCAGTATTTCAGATGTTGAATAATAGAAAGGACGTGAATGATGAATATCGCTAGAAACTCAACTTTTAAAAATGACAAAATTTGTTTCTTCTTTTTTAATACTTCCATAACAAAAGAATAACCAAGCTATTCGATTTCACAAAATATAAAATGTAAGGATACCTATTTAATAATTTGAATACGTATTTGATTTTGTAGATCTGTTTTTAAGTGAGAAATTAATCTCGAAGGAAGTTTCTCGAATTTAGTGATACACTTGTACAAATCGAAAATATGTTCACGATTAGAATTGGTATTATTTTCCGTATAAAATATTCAAATACATACAAGAATACAGAGCAATTATTAAAATGGCTCTGTTCTTACAAGAGGTCCTTGACTGGCCGATTAAAATCAGTCTAATTAGCATTAATGTATGACTTGGAGTCTTGGACCCCTAGCCTTGGCTTCCAACTCTTTTATAACTTTATAAGTCATCTCGTTGCTTCTTTGAAATAATTTATGTTAAATCGATCTCCCACGGAAGAAATCAGTTGAATCATAAAGTGATATTATGTTCAATGTTTTCATCTTCCCATCACAGTACTCGAGAATATACAGACTCAAGATGTCTGACTTGACTGATGCAGCAGTGAAACAGAGTGAGGAGGGCGTGACAGAACCTCAAGAATTAGGAGGACAATCTTCTACCGGTATTGATACTAAAGATGAGGATTTAGTAGCTGTTGATGCCATAGATGTTACTCCAGAAGAGAGTACAGCATCCGAAAGCATTAAAATGGATGGAACATCACAGTCATCAACCATTCAAGCATCGGGAGTGAACGAGGAGCAAGATGGTCCTGGAGATGGAGGTACAGCAGAAGTCCAAGAAGACAAGAAGGTGAACGGAGTGATGTCTGACTTGACTGATGCAGCAGTGAAAGCGAATGAGGAGGGCGTGACCGATCCTCACGAATTAGGAGGACAATCTTATACCGATATGCATACTAAAGATGAGGATTTGGTAGCTGTTGATGCCATAGATGAGAAGAAGGTGAAAGGAGCGATGGAGGATGATGATGGGGAACAAGAGAGAATGAGAATGGAAGAAGAAGAAAGTCAAAGAGAGGAAGAACGGAATAGAATGGAAGAGACAGAAGAAAGACAAAGAGAGGAGGAAAGGAGAGAGGAAGAAGAAAGACTGAGAGAGGAAGAAATGAAGAGAGCAGAAGAGGAAAGACAAAGGGAGGAGGAAAGACAGAGAGCAGAAGAGGAAAGGCAGAGAGAGGAAGAAAGGAAGAAAGCTGAAGAAGAAAGACAAAGGGAGGAGGAAAAGAAGAGAGAGGAAGAGGAAAGGCGAAGAGAGGAAGATATGAAGAGAGCAAAAGAGGAAAGGCAAAGGGAGGAGGAAAAGAAGAGAGAGGAAGAGGAAAGTCAAAGAGAGGAAGAACGGAATAGAATGGAAGAGACAGAAGAAAGACAAAGAGAGGAGGAAAGGAGAGTGGAAGAAGAAAGACTGAGAGAGGAAGATATGAAGAGAGCAGAGGAGGAAAAGAAAAAAGAGGAGGAAAAGAAGAGAGAGGAAGAGGAAAGGCGAAGAGAGGAAGATATGAAGAGAGCAAAAGAGGAAAGGCAAAGGGAGGAGGAAAAGAAGAGAGAGGAAGAGGAAAGTCAAAGAGAAGAAGACAAGAAGAGAGAGGAGGAAAAGAAGAGAGAGGAAGAGGAAAGGCGAAGAGAGGAAGAAATGAAGAGAGCTGAAAGAGTGAGGCAAAGAGAGGAGGAAAGACAGAGAGAGGAAGATTTGAAAGCGAAAGACGTAAAGACAGACGAAGATAGACAGAAAGCAGAGTCAGCAAAAGTTGAGGAACTCCAAATGGAAGGCGAAGGTACTGATGAAGCGGACCAAGCAATAGGGAAAGAGACAATACCAACACCTGCTGAAGTGTCTGAAGGTACAGAGCTAACCCGACGTAAAGTGGCAAATAAGGATACCCCGAGTGAGTCTGCAACTGACCAAGGTGAAAGCATGGTTCATGGTGAAAGTAAAGGTCCAGCACCATCATCAGATGGATCTGTTTGGATCTATGGATCTATTGTGACCTTGGTCGTCATATCAGTTTTCATAGTTGGTTACATCATTTTTACCAAAGCATCACCGAGTGTTCCAGCTCCAGATGACACGGGTGACTGTTTGAGAAAGCGTTCAGAACGAGAGGAGGTTCTTAACGAAGAGATTGAATCTTTAAGCCAGAAATTTCCATCATTAGATCAATCATCACTGGATACAATAGCAGGTGCATCATGGGAACACGTCCAAGACAAGGAAGAGTTGGTTAGACCTGTAGTCTTACTTCTAGTTAGTCAGCCAGATCATGTCAAAGCTAACGACGTCGCCGAAGCAGTAGCAAACGTGTACTTCAATGTGTACCATAAGTCGCGTGGGGACATCGTACGGGTTGACGGTGATGACTTCAAAGACGGTACTGCGGACCAGGTGAAGAAAGACATAGACGCGAAGATAAAGGCTGGGTTGAAAGGCTGTGCTAATGTGGTTATCATCAAAGATCTCGATGAACTCCAACCGTGCTCGATCATATTATTCCATGGCTACTGTGATAACGATGGAGCACCGTACAAGGATGCTGTCTTCATCTTCACCATGACGCTGGATGATTCTATCCCGGAGGACACCAGCAAACTGGAGACTGAAAAGATCATTCAGGAACATCTTGAGGAACACTTGCTTCAATGTCCAGAAGAGTTCCCCAAAGACAAAATTGCAGCAATGAACAGTCGTCTCGCCAACAACATAGTCATGCTTAATTAATTAAATTACCAAGCAATGGTTTCGACTTCTACTTAGCCTTCATATTATATGACCAACCTGGGGGGGGGGGGTATCTTTTCACAAATGTTTTATGAATTATATCATAAAATGTCAGCGATATCCATTGTATATTCATAATATTTCACCTACATTTGAGTGATTGCGTGATGTATATGAGGGTGTGGGCGGTGTATTTGTATGGTGTGCGGTGGTGGAATATTTTGTTGAAAGAAAGAAACGTGAAGACTAATGGTTGAAAATGTTAAAATCTTTAAAAGAACACGATAGTTACAATAATGCAGTACTTATGCTCTTTCATTTGTTGATAGATGGATCTTACGAGTCATTCTTATATTAAATTTGCGATATGTTCTGACTTTATCTTATTGTTTCTATTGTTACAATTCAAAAGAATTTTGATGAAATATTTGTAAATGCTACCGGCATATATTTAGCTTTAAGTATCAGCAAAAAGCTGTTGAATTATACAACACTTTTCTTTGCTCAACGAAGAAATATATATTTTTAGAACAATAATGGTGTGGTTATCAGAGTAGTTTTAATAGATATTTATGAGTATCCAATACAGAACTTCTAATATTGAATATATGAATGAATGTAGATATTGTTCTATATTCTGGAATGGTTCATGGCTCCTCAAATTTAGCTTCATACGTAAAATTATTCGAGAGTTGTTACACAGTTATTGTGCATGTAAAAACTACGGTGATCTGTACCGATCTTACCGCATTACTTGAACAATGTTATTACTTGAACAATGTTATTAACTCTTTGTATACCATAAATATGAATAATCTCCAATTCTCCATGTATCACAATGTATTTATAATGCGATAGGTATACCAAAGGCTTCAAGATTGTTTAACTGTTTCCAGTGCAAGATTTATCTATATACATATATATATACCAGTGCGAACAAAGTTGTCATGGAATTATAGTCAAAGCTGTAAATGGGTAATTTTGCAAAGCCACGACGGTTTACAAAGAAATCTTTCAGTCATTGGTGAAACCGAATCGATTGCTCATGCCATGTAAAGTACATTTAAAGTGACTCGGTAATATTGTTGAAGGTTGATAAAAAAACTGCGTAATTTTTGAATGAAATGTTACTTATTATACTCTTTCTACTGTACTAACCCTCTAACATGAAAAAAATCCTGAAAAAATTCTCAAACCACTGAGATATTTATGGTTTTCTTTGAAGGCGTCACTGTGCGACACCCTCTAACAGTATATTCTCTCAACCAATTTTAAAAATTTCCAACCGTTTTTTCATAAAAATAAGACATATAACTTTAAAAATTATGTTGATCGGATCAGATTTTCCCAATTTATATTAATATCATCAACTAGCATCGAAGTCACTACCTTAACACACTTTCTCTATCATTTAAACAATGTTACCTAAGTATATTTGAATTCATGTGTTAGCATAAAAAGCTGTCGCTGTGAGTCAGCTCGATTGATTACATTAGGAAAGTTGAATTGTATGCATATGCCAAATTATAAAAAAGCCATTCTATTCATAGAAGCATTCGTTACAATGCCTGGTTGATTGATGTAGCAATAAAAACAACATCAGCTTGCCTTCACAACTATGTGTATACAGTCATGTAATATCATTCGTCATTATGTCAAGAGAGAACAAACTTAAAGATGAAGTTGAGTTCTGGTCATGCGATTGTATTGTGAAAGAAACGGTGTGGAATCGACCAGAAAAAGTTGATCATCTAGCATATAAGAATTTGTGTGTATTTCAAGGCTCTGGAATCATCAAAATGATAAGAAATTTGGTAAAGTTACAAACACTGTACACAGAAAGATGTATATGGGACTACACGGACACGTGGCGTAACCCCCCCCCCCC
>BEXV01002389.1:31895-42498 GCA_003118195.1 Hemicentrotus pulcherrimus
ACTCCAGTCCTCTCCGCCGTTTCCATCAGTGTTGTCGGGAACGGTGGTGTGCTTCACGAACGCAACATCACCAGCCCGCTCTGCCAAGCATCTGCAAAGTGGTAAATTTTTATTAAAGGTAAAGACTAGTTTTGGAAATGCCTCCCTCTCAAAAAATGAAATGGAAGCTCTTATACCAATTATGTGAAAGAATATGTTTTGACTAATAAGTGATCATACAAATTTTGCAGAGAAACCGCCTACTAACTGATATATTTGGTACATTATTATATCTATTTGGACCTGATAGATATAACGCACATGTCCTGCACGTGTGGGGGTAGTCCCATATACATCTTTCTGTGTACAGTGCTTGTAACTTTATCAAGACTGGGACGAATTTCTTATCACTTTGATGATTCCAGAACCTTGCAGTACACACCAATACTTATTTGCTAGATGATCAACCTTTTCTGATCGATTCCACAACGTTTCTTTCACAATACAATCGCATGAACAGAACTAGTCTTTATCTTTAAGATTAAAGATCAATGCTTATTCATCATATATTAAAGCCCATCTACACCAGTTTAGCCAGGAGGGATTGGACCTCCCTGCAAGGTAACTGACAGTTGGTTATCTCATCAAATCAGCTCTCAATTAACATAAGAAAAAGGGGATCATGGGGGACCAATGGACACCGATTATACATTGTTTGCTATATAGAGGGCGCAAGTAGCTATAAGTAGTGCAGTGGCCTGACACAGTGCAAGTTATACTGCCTCCACACTGAACAGAAAATATCATCTAAAAGCAAAGATGTGTATTTAGAGGATTTAAAGATGAAACACATGCTGCCTTAATGGCGCTAAGCAATGGCGCTATCAGAGGGGGGAGGCCCCATGGCTCAGTGGTTGAGCAGTGGTCTCATAACCAAGAGGTCCTGGGTTCAAAACCAAGTCAATGCCCTGGTGCCCTTTGGTAAGGCATTGATTCTCATTACACATGCTATCTTAGCAGTCAAGTAAAACAAACAAACAAATATGAGCTGTAGTGAACCACTATATGGAACTCTCTTTACATGGACTGCTGGTGTGACCAGCGGTCATCAATTATTTGTTGAAACTGTCACAGAGGGAAGCCATTCAGAAAGACATTAACAATGTGAACCTAAGGTGGTCAGGGGAAAAGGCTGAAGTGCAGCAAAAGACTACAGAATTTGTGAGTTCCTCTCACGTGTAAGGCAGGCAAGCTAATACCAGGAGAGTGTTTCACAAAGACTAAGATAAGACTTTAAGTTGGACTTAACTATGACAGGCTGTTCATACCACTGTTTGCTCTCACCATTTACTGGCATTGGTCTCTCAAGGGACATACAAATCATGGTCACAAATCTACATTTTTATTACAATTCATTATGAAAAGAAAAAATATTGTCTAAAGATCACAATGGTGAATGGCCTGCCATAGATAAGTCCAACTTAGTCTTTGTGATACACCCTCCTGTGCTATTGCACAGGATACTATTGCACAATATACCCAAAGAAAAGAAAAAGAAAAAAAAAATGAAAAATAAAAATGAAATCAACATTTACCTAAATGCACCAGCGTAGTCATAGTAGGGTTCGTTTGCATTCCTGACACAGTTGTTACTCCCTGTGCCTATACACAGGCTGCACAAGCTGGATGGGTTGGTCCCGGTAGGATCATACTTGTCCGTCTTTGCTCCAGGCGCACAGCTCCCAGCAGAGAAAAACTCTCCTGTAATCATAATTAGGATGATAATAATAATAATAGATAAGATTTGTAAGGTGCAAGAATGCTTGAGGGGCACTTGGGTGCAAAAGATGAAACAATGTTCACGCACAAAAATATCAACCCAGTAGGATAATACATATGAAAGAGAAAATAGAAGAAAAAGTACAAATAATCATTAGCCAATTCGAACCTAATACTTCTTTTGATTGTTTTGTGAACGGGAAAGTTCAATCCAAATAAGGCTTTCATCAAGTTCTCAAAGACAAGATGGATTAAATACATGTTCAACCATTTCAGATCGCTTTGTGGCTTGAGACAGAACAATCTGAGCAGCTATCAATAGCAGGATCACAAAAGGTTAGCTAAAACTCAAAGAACTTACATGTAGGCAAAAATATCAATATTCCTCATTTCATAAAAAAAGTATGATCATTTTTCTCACAAAAAAATAAAATAAAAATCAACAGTCATCATTTGATTTTGCTCAAACTTACCTACAGCCATAGGTACATCACATCCATCATCAACAAAGATTTGTTCATTCCTGATCAAGTGACCTACAGGCACATTCCATCCTGACGTCTTGCCTATTCCTGTGTGACAGGACTTACGACCAGCAAGGTCATTCATGCCAAACTGAGTTCCGGTACGAGCAACAGCCACTGCCCAGTAGCTTGCGTCGGGATTGTTGCCACCGACGTCATAGCTCTCCCCAACGATGGGCACGATCTTGTCACCACCTTCATAGAGATCACCTCCGTCTAGGGTTACGACGTCAGCATCACCGGCTGTTAAAGTAACAATAAATTGAAAAAGTATCCATGATGTTACACTTGTCTTCAAAGTGACATTTAGTATCCAAAAGTATCTTGCAATATATCAAGAAAATTGGAAATCATTGATCCATTTAATCTTTTCCACAACAAATAGATACAATACAAATCAATTCAAGACTTTAATTTGAATTTGTTCCATACAAGCATTGGATTCCCCCTCTCATCATTCTACTATCTATCAAGTCCTTCCTACAGTGAAGTCTGTTACACCAGAGTTCCCCATCTCATTCTTATATTCCATGAACACATCTTTTGTCTGTAACCTTTGTAACTTTGTTGAAATGTCATTCTTTCATTATCTTTATTCAATAATTCTTTCAATGTGGTTCTGTTTTAGCTTCACCAAACTATAGTTTGCCCATCCATTGCAACGTATCCCTTTAAGGACAGGAATTTCTTAAGGGTGACATGAAAGTTGATCACCTGCTGCTCTTCAAATTGGCACCAATAATATTTGTTTTTGAATGCTTAACTGTTTTAATAAAAATCTTAAGTCTCTCAAAACAAAATTCAAGGGTAGAAAGTTAGCCAATAGTTGAAAAGTTGATTTACAAACAATGATTTTTCAACCTCTCGTCATGTTGCCAATATAAGGATTTCAAAGCTTTTCCTTTGAAGAAGAAAAACATCAATAATAATAATAATTTATGGTCACGCAACACTAATGGACAGTACATGCAGAAATTTCTGCCTATTTTACTCATGCATCTTTGAATAATATTTAGGGCTCTGTATCAAAAAGTTATTGAGTCAAACCATACAAAGTGGAATGTCTCGAAAGGGATATAAAATAAACTAGTTAAATGAATGAAGAGACTAAAAAGTGAACCAGTTGATTGAAATGAAATAACTTACAAACGATCCTATCCACACAGAGTCCTTTGCTTGTTTCTTCATAGCATGAGATCTGAGGGGTTAAATTAGCTTCTTTGAATGCAGCACTCATGTCACGACACTTGTGAGTCTCAACTGATGATGTTGTGCACCATCTGAGAGAGTTTTCTGGACACATCTTTAATCCTTGAGAAAGAGAAAAAGAGAGATCGAGAGAGAGGGGGAAAGAGAGAGAGAGAGAGCGAGGGGAAAGAAAAAAAAGAAAAAAAAAAAGAGCAGAGATAGACAGAGAGGGCGCAGAAAAGACAAAAACAAGATTTAAGAGTAAGGACTATTGCCCATGTGAACCTATAGGAATGAATTAATTCAGTAATATAAAGTGGGTTAATAAAATTATATGGATTTTTTACCAAAATGTTGCAGTCACTTATTTCGTAGCTGATAATTAAGTGCTCATCTTGCATGTATTTCAACACTGTATGCAGGCAAGCCTGAATCCCATAACCGGGGTCCTGACTATTTTGTAAAGCTCTTGGAGATAACATTAGACGTACGAAGCAACATTCAGAACATTATAAAAGGTGAATTTGACCTACCATCAAGAGAATTGGCATAGTCTCCCAAGTATGTCCTGTAGGTCGAACCAGATTCAAGGTTGGCCAGATTCTGTGTGCTGTCCTTAAAGAGCAAATCACTTCCACCATAGGTGGCCGAATCAAACATCAAGAATCCATTCTGATTGTTGTCATCTCCAAACAAACCCTGCAAGTGATTTACAGAACAATAAGTTATTATATTAAGATGAATATGATTAACACAATTTATAATCGTCATCATTTATTAAAGTCTACATTTTTCCTCTTACGTGGGATTACTGACACTCCCTCCCTCCACAGTGTTACCATTTTTATTTTTAATGCATGAAGTCACTTTCTTCATTTTGGTTATTATTGAACTACATTCATGTCAATGCACATTCTTTAACCTTTTTTTTTTCATGTTTTCTTGTATTTTACTCTAAATATGACAATATAAGTCTCTGAACTATGACCATGTTCTTTTTTTTTTTAAACAATAAAAGCAAAATTGAATTGAATTGAAAATTCTTTTTTGCCATATCTTTCCTTGAAAACTTTGGTCTTCCTTTCCCTCTTCCAGATCCCACTCTATTTTTAATAACAGGTTCATCCTTTCCCCTTCTCAACACATGACACATCCATTTCAATCCACTTCTCTTTATCACTTTCACCAGTTTCTTCCAGACTCAACTTTTCCATGAGCCCTCTTGTGTTCTCTCTATTTGACACCACACATCTTCCATTTCATGGCTTGTTGTGTTCTCCTCACCCAACATACCCTTTCTACCGTCTTCACATTATATACCATAAAATTATAATTGTCAATATCATAATCATTATTTCCTTTGGTGTTATAAAGTTTTAGAGGTTTCGTGACACATGCTGCAGCATCAAAGAAAAATTAAAGACAAGATTGAAAGAAAATGAATGTGACAAGTTAACTTACCACAGCTTCCTTAAGGACAGCTTGAAAAGCCTTGATATCTTCAGCTGATGTAGTTGGTGATGTCACAATAGCATGGGCAGGAGACTGAAAAATGATAATAAACTTAAATAATAATCACTTTAATTTTAGAACTTTTCCTGAAGAAATTGCATTGGCTGCCACTCAGACAACACTTAATTTTCCAGACCTTGACTGTTGTGGGCAATTCCATGAATTAGGGACTCTACTTTGTGACATTTTCGGTGCCCCACTTACATAAGGAACCCACACGTATTTGTGGTTCGGAGTAGAGACTTAAATAGTGAAGTGAGATTGTAAAGTGATTTCCAAGCATAATATTGCCTCCTTGTATCTAGAATCACTAAACAATCTCAGTCCACATTTTAAGTCTTTACTCAGAGCCACAGATATGTATGTGTGGGTTCCTTCTGTAAGTGGGACACCAAAAATGTCACAAAGTGGGTCCCCAATTTATGGAATTACTTGTAAACAATTGTTTCCCAGGTAAAGCTCCGTCTATCTTGGCCCTTACCATTCTGCAAGACCCTGCCTTTAATCAAGTTTAGACTGCACCATACTCTGTGTGCCCATAGCAAACAGTAAAGCTGGTGATAAAGCTTTTCAGGCCTCTGCACCACGACTGTGGAATGACCTGCCATGATCTGTCCGCCAGTATCCTTCGTTACATATTCCTAAGAAGGCTCTCAAAGCTCTCCTTATTCAATGATTATCACTAACTTTTCTAGTTGTATGTTAATTTGTTTAAACTCTGTGAAGTGCTTTAAAACCATAGTGTAAGAGCACTTTATAAATGATAATAATAATAATAGGCATTTATATAGCGCCGTATATCTAGACAACTCTATTCCAAGGCGTACAAATTAATTATTACCCCGGCTTTAGCCTAGCTACCATTACAGCGCTCTAGCATTTCAAGGAATTAATTCCTGCCAGGTACCCATTTACCTCACCTGGGTCGAGTGTGGCAAATGTAGATTACTGCCTAGCCAAAGGGCATTACTGCCGTGTCCGGGATTAAACCACTTCCTTCGAATTTCAAGTCAAGAGTTTAAACCACTAGACTATGAATGATGTTGTTATAATGGAACTGAATGAAGAGATATAGGGAAATAAGCCATCTGCTTAGAGCAAGTAGACCCGTATCTCATAAACTTCAACACAGACTTATTCTGACCTGCAGTTAAATGCCCTTCAAATTTTAGTTACCATAATTACCAAGAGTTAGGCCTTTGGCATTTCGTACACATTTTTTCCTGCCACTAAATTTTTGCTAAACTACCCGAATGGTTTTTTTTTAAGTCACACAACAGGTGTTTATTTCTTTCTTTCTTATCTTTTGTCAGGGTAGCCCATTCACCAATAAGTACTAGTCTTCCATGGGGCCCTGAATAATTATGAACATATTTACATCAAGAAGTGTTCAAGAGTCTTAATGGCTAACACCCTCAGACTCTCTAGTTCCCCCCTGCTTTGTTCTAGGGTACCTTGGCTAGGTTGCAGGTAGCAGCATTATCAATAGTAGACTGAGTGTTACCGGGACATAGAAGCCTGAAGTCAGAAGACCTAAGGTCCCTGTTCCAATCGAGCTCTCCATTTCCATCGGTGTTATCAATAACTGTTTGAGGCTTGATGAAGGCTACATCCCCTGCACCCTCAGCGAGGCATCTGTATGGTGGGAAGAGTGAAAGCATTAAAGCTTACATCTATCACTATGAACATGATAGACAAAGAAAGCGGACAAAATATACAGCTCCTCGGGTAGACAAAGGAGCATCCCTTCGCTGCTATTATGTAGAAATGTGTAGAACAGGTGAATATGCATGTGACACCTGTTCTACACATGTTTACATAATAGCAGTGAAGGGACGTTTCTTTGTCTACCTGAGGAACTGTATATTTTGTCCGCTTTCTTTGTCTGTCATGTTCATAGTGTATTCAACAAGAGCCTCAACTCAACCAGTCCACCTTTCATTCTTAGGGATTACGAAAAACAACTTTTTTAATACAAGGAGTAAGAATAAGTTAGTCATGTACATGTTTGTACTGCAATTGTGCATGGTATACAACGTGCATGTAGGGATATGTTAGTGGAGTCATGGAAGCTTATGGCATGTTCAACATACTTACACAGGAGGGGCAGAATTCACCCCGCCCTTTTAAATAGAGAGTTGAATGTTCGCTGTTCCAGGTGCCCAAACTTATAAAGCAGTTCCATACAACATGTTATTGTTTGTTGTAGTTTTCCATTGTATCTTTTTCCCGTTTCTTTCTTTTCTTAAATGTAAAAGTATGTGTATTATTTGTCCAAATAATACCCAGGGACATTGCTTTCATTGTATTCAGGGCTTTTGCTCTCATTTTCTCCCTGAAATTATAGATGTACAGTACATGCAATTTTTTAATTCCATCGTTTTATACAGCTAGAGTAAATCACTGATAAATCATGAAACCCATGCTACTTGAAGTTGTCAGATCGCCAGGTTCACAGGGGAACTAGTCAGTTAATTTTAAATTTATCTTGTGGTTTCAAGTTTTAGGTTTACATATCGAGTAGTTGAGGACTGTTGACTGTTTAGGATTGTTTGGAAACTTAATCTTCCTTGAAGTTAGAAAATCACAATGATGTTATGGTTATTGCAGTAATATGAGGTTCTGGGGGAAGCTAGGGGAAGGTGGTGGGTTATCACTTGAAGGTATATGCTGCGTGGACACAATCATCTTCAAAGGTTTTATTTCAGCTTGAGGTTAAAAAACCTCTTTCTCTGCTTGTTTATTAACATTTACTGTCCACTTGAAGCTAATACCTTTTGATAATAAGGATGTAGATTACCCATTTCTTGCATTCTCCAATAACATTGCCAGAACATTGCCAGAAGAGTGCTTCAGTTTAAGAGGCAATTAAATTGAGAACAATTTACTATAAATGTGTATTGGCTCACTGCCATTGTTTAATGAGGTATGAATTCAATTATCATCAGGTTCATTTTATTTTTTCTTAGTCCTCTGTGATTTCTAATTTCAAGCCTCTTTGAACATAATGCGCAAAATGGGCAATTAGAACTATGCCTGGTGAATATGTTTCACTAGACTGCCAAGCAACCAATAGCGAATTTCATATTTGCACTTTTGACCAATCAGAAGCCTAGAATCCTATATGCAATATATAATATGACATAGGATATGGGTAAACACCATATGGAGCCGGGGCGTTTGGTTTGATTAGACAAGAGCTAGGTGGCGCCAACATTGTTTAATAATATTGAAACAAATTGTGTCACATTCTATTGTTGATGAAAACAGCTGCTTTTGTACCTGACGGATGTGTTGTAGACAAAGAAGAGATTGATCTTTTATAGAGAGCGTTGGTGCGAGAACTGGTACAAATCAGTAACAGCTTTGAACTATTAAAGTATGTCTAGACAAACAGCAGTTTCTGTATTAGACGGCGTGGGTTTGAGAATTGTTCAGTACCTTTGAATTATGAAGCGTGTCTGCTGACAATCCCGACATGTTTATTCAAAAAAAAATTTCTTGCTTTTTTTTTCTTCTCTGTTTTTTTCACATTTTATTTGTTAAATCCTTTTTTTTGTATTGGATATAACAAGAGAAAGCATGTAGAAAGGAGCATTCAAGCCTAGGCTACTGCCTGAATACACAATTACACAATGAAATATGAATGATCTCATGATCGGTAATGGCAGTGAGCCAATACACATTTATAGTAAACTGTTCTCAATTTAATTGCCTCTTAAACTGAAGCACTCTTCTGGCAATGTTATTGGAGAATGCAAGATAAATAGATGGGTAATCTACATCCTTATTATCAAAAGGTATTACAGCTTCAAGTGGACAGCAAATGTTAATAAACAAGCAGAGAAAGAGGTTTTTTAACCTCAAGCTGAAATAAAACCTTTGAAGATGATTGTGTCCACGCAGCATATACCTTCAAGTGATAACCCACCACCTTCCCCTAGCTTCCCCCAGAACCTCATATTACTGCAATAACCATAACATCATTGTGATTTTCTAACTTCAAGGAAGATTAAGTTTCAAAACAATTCTAAACAGTCAACAGTCCTAACTACTCGATATGTAAACCTAAAACTTGAAACCACAAGATAAATTTAAAATTAACAGACTAGTTCCCCTGTGAACCTAGCGATCTGACAACTTCAAGTAGCATGGGTTTCATGATTTATCAGTGATTTACTCTAGCTGTATAAAACGATGGAATTAAAAAATTGCATGTACATGTACATCTATAATTTCAGGGAGAAAATAAGAGCAAAAGCCCTGAATACAATGAAAGCAATGTCCCTGGGTAATAAAATTGCCTAAAATAAATCTGCAATACTCCTTTTCTTGGTACAATGGTTTGTATGTCATAGCTAATAATAATAATAATAATAAGACAGTTCTTATAGAGCGCGACATACCTTTGAAAAAGGTCTCAGTGCGCTTAAATGAAAGATGACAGAGCTTTTAAAGAAGAAAAGTTATTGTTGTTTAAAAAGGTGGATTTTAAGTAACGTTTTGAAACGTCCAACAGAATCGGCAGCTCTAAGTGTAGATGGTAAATTATTTCAAAGCTCTGGAGCGGCACACGAAAAGCTGCGATTACCGTAATTCTTTGTTTTTGCAGAGGGTACAACAAAAAGGTCTTTTTTACTGGATCTCAAAGCTCTACTTGGTACATATATTTTAAGGAGATCACATAGATAAGATGGAGCCATAGTATGAAAACACAAGAATGCAAATACATGTAGTAAGATTTTGAATTTGAGACGTGATTTGATTGGAAGCCAATGAAGAGCTTTGAGGATCAGTGAGATGTGTTCATGTCTCTTGGTCCTCGAAACCAATCAAGCAGCTGAATTCTGAATGACCTGAAGCTTGTGAATTTGCGATTCTGGAAGTCCAAGCTAACATGTAGGCAAAACTAATACATATATGCTTAAAAATATTGAAAATTAAAATCAAATTTACTCTCTGGGACTACGTATGTGGAATATATTTAATTCTTGTATGAAAAGGTACATATCAAATACATTCACTCCTAAGATATGAAGTTTGGACCGCAGACAGGGAGTTTGTGTACTTTTGCTTCCTAGACAATAGGTTCTACAAGTTTCAAATCAGTGTTCAAATGTGGTTTGGGAGTGAGAAAATCTTTTGAATGATTTGGGAATGACTCACTAACAGGACACATGGGCACCCAACTTCCAAGCCTGCACCCCCTAAATGTTTTCACATAGGACTGGTACATACATGTACAGGCTGTAAAAAGGTAAATCCGCCCCCTTTGTGTTGAGCCCTTCCTATAGAGACACACAAGTGGGCCCTGAATGCATTTCGCCCTGTAGCACTTACATCTAATGTCACGAAATGTTTGGAAAGGTTGATTTTGTAACATCTATTGAGTCAAGCTGGCTCATTTATTGACCCCTTTCAATTTGCTTATAGACAAAATAGGGGAGTTGAGGACGCTGTTCTTGTCCTTCTTCATGGAATGTATAGTCCTTTAGATATCCCAAAATCATATCTAAGATGTACCTTCATTGAATTATATAGTGCTTCAATACCATCACTCCTCACCTTATAATAAATAAACTGATAGAAATGGAGGTTGATGTTAAAATAGTGCTCTGGAT